>JASGXE010019094.1:0-16457 GCA_030068105.1 Sinentomon sp. SZTP_YWyxl
GTTTTTGCATAACTGATTTCCGGTTATTTAGTGTGTTAAGTATGATGGATTGTGTTAAGGTTCTCAATTGCAAACTCACCAGGACCAGTGGGAACCGAAAAGAAAACCATCGACACCATTTGGAGGCTTGGACTTCAACATAACACACTTTAACACAAAATGAATGACAGCTATGAGAGCACATTCCGCTTTGTGGTTTGCAAACTACGCAGAATTTTCAGATCACAAAAGTAAACGAGAAAAAATCACTGGGAAAAAGTGTTACGGGAAATAAAGTTACAGGGAAAAAACGTTACGGGAAATAAAGTTATTGGGAAAAAATTTACGGGAATAAAAGAAACGGGAAAATCTGAAACGGGAAAAAAAGAAACTGGGAAAATATGTCACGGGAAAACATGTGGCGGGAAAATATGTCACGGGAAAAAACGAACGGGAAAATACGGGGTATAACTCATTCATGAAATCATTCACAGCTGTTTCGATATCATTTGTCAACCCACCCATTTTTGCATGTTCATCTTCCAGGAAAAGGCCTTACAATTATCTTTTTGTGCATCTTGTCGCCCAGATATGAGAACTGCGTCTTCGATGATCTCGGGCGTATCGGAAATTAGTACTGCGGGGTATGCAAAACCCTCGGATATCTTGATTGCCGAAGTTCAAGATCATGTTCGGAATCGGTCTTGGTCCTATTTCATTGTCGACGTCGACCTTTTCCGAAGGCTTAATGATTAACATTTTGGAATTTTTTCTCGTCTGACAAAAATATTGAAGTCGTTTTAACCTGTTCATTTTTGCGTGCATTTTGAACGAACGGGAATCGGCAATGTGCGCGGTAACTCGAATCGGTATTACGCTGAAATCATCGAGATATATTTTTCTTGTAAAATGAGAGTAGAAGGCAACCCGATTGAAAGGCAAAAAACAGGATTGAGACAGATATGGTTTACCAATCTCCTCTTTGTGATGGCTCTCGCATTAACGAGCTACGAGAAAGATGCAGAATTCTTTTGCTTTTAGAAAACTTTAATACTACAGCCTGGGAAACTATACGGTGTTCATAAAAAGTCCCCGAACACAGGCGATATTTTAAAGAACTGATGAACGCAGCGCCAATCAAACTTTAACCGGGCTTGGTGCAGCTTCATGCATCATGCGAGTGTCATGATGTTTTGAGGCGTATGCTGCCTTGATTTTTAATGGCGCCTGAGTGAATTATGAACTTCGATCTTCAAAGACTTTTAATAAGGAGTTTATTTTATTGTGTTGCTCTAGAGAACTCATTTTCTCACACTTTTCTGAACATCTTTGCAGTCAGCCAACCTGACCAAAGCAGCATTTCTGCACCGTTTTTCGTGGCAAGCAGTGTGTCATCTAACAATGGTAAGTTTTCGAAAAAGTCTAGAACTATAAAAAGCAAAAAGCAAGTTTTATCACTGGTATTTCACCGTTTGAATCAACTTCGAGTAGATGTGATTCGTAAGGGTGTACTCTACTGCAATTGTTTGCAAAATAAATAGAAGCGAAAAAGCACGAACCGCTTAGGGAGCGAGCAATAGCTGTCAATATAAATGTAAATGCAAATTGTATGTCTACCATCTAGAAATGTCAGGATATGTTCTCAGAATTCTAAACGCGAGGCAATGTATTTCGAATCGATCACAACGATCAGCGTTTGTGTAAATGAAATGATTGGCTTTCTTGCATTTTTTGTCTTGAGACTGATTGCTTTTTCACAGGGAAATGTGCTGTGGTGTATCACTGATGTTAGTTTCTCGATTCCTGATTTGCATAGTTTTGCGACACACGTCTCCTCCAAATATTGTTATTTGCAGACCACGTTGTGTTTTCGAAGCACTAACGTAACGCGAACATCGCACGATTCGGTCATGAGATATTGATCGGTTTATTTATTGCGTGAAGATAAGGGATCTTTACAAACTCGACTGTGACCAAGGTCATGGCTTTTTGTTACTATCCGACGAATTCCCAGTCAGAGACGAGCATTTAGAGATCACCAAACTGAAAACTTGAAACTATAATAATTAAAGTGCGTTCACAATATGAAGACCTCCAGCGGATTAAAAGTAAGTAACCCATTGAAGCGCAGGGATACGCAAATACTTGCGCAGGGTGTACCAGAAGTGACATCACATAGGGATGAACAGCGGCGAAAGAAAGCTTGAACATGGATGAAATACACGTAATGTGTTTATCATTTTATCAAAATGGTGAGTGCAATGATTTCATTCTCGTCGCAGTTGTTCTGAAGATTCATGATTTAGTGGAAAACAAATTTCTAAATATTCTAAACAAAAATAAATTTTCTACACGTTGTCCCGTTTGAATGAGTAGCAGCAGAAAAGGCACAACGTCATCACCATTTCCATTCTGAGCTGACAGCCATGCTGCCGGTGACTCGGCTAGGCGAGGGCCATGTTGCCTTGGGCTTGGCTAAAACACAAAACCAGTAATCATGTATACCTACCTAACACAAAGAGGGCTATAGGCTTTTACAATTCTTTTTCCGTAGCCCTGATTTTGTCTTTTTGCGTTTGGAAAAAATGGAAAAAAATTCGAACTGATACCATAGCATTGCGCAATGGGGCTTTGAACACCATTTTCGGAGGAATTTCGACAAATGCCGATTAACGGGCATTACACTTGCGAGCACCCAGTGCTTTTGATGAGCAGGGACAAAATTGTGCATCCAGTAAATGTTCTCTTACACCCCACTCAGCTGCGGACAAACAACAAAGACAAATTGACATCAATAATCCTTTGTGAACAGATCATTTCAACCCTCCAAAGCCACAACAGGATTCATCAGACCGACACCCGCTCCCACAAATCGGCTCACATCTCCCCGCAGAACAAGAACAAGAAGTCACCGAACTCACATCATATACGGTATTCATTGTCCATAATCCTACCAAGTGTGGCCTGGCTGCTGCTCGAGCGCATCATGGCCTCATTTATGAATGCATGTTTTGGCTGCACGAATTTATTCATCCCTGCATAAACATGACCTATACCCCACCATATTTTATTTTAAAATGAGCGTTTGACTAAGCCGCGGAGGTCTTTACTTTGTGAACGCACCGTAAGCATGCACAAGAAAGACTGAAACAAAGAGCACTATGCAAAAAATGTTAAATCATTTGCATTCTGTCATATTGCGGCTAAAAATACTTATTTTCAAAAATGACACGCATAAGCTGATTCATTGGAAAAGAGACCTATCTTGAAGAGAACATTTATGTCCGCAAATTAAATAACAAGTTACACCAATTGCTGAAAACGTCTTAATCTTGGGGCACTGTTTCCATTTTTTGTTTTACTTGAGGCAAAATACGCTCTTAACATGTTAACATTCAAGACCAACGCAAGCCTCAGCCATAATTTAGACAAAGATAGCTATTTGAAAAAATATCTGTTCGCTTCCACCTACTTCCAAATAAGACAAGAAATCCGCAAGATCTCATTTCTAGTCATCATGAAGGCCGCAGTCGACCCGCAACTTTCCTTTTCACTCCCAACTTCAATTTTGACGCCTTTTTGAAAATTCAGCTTTTCGGTAAAGCCGTATCCAGGGTTTGATGTTGGTGTGTTGAAGTAGTAAAAACAAAGCAGGAGTTCCAGAATATTCTTTGATTTTTATAAAAAGTTGTAATGTGGTGTTGTGTAGAGAACAGCCCAAGGAATAGAAGACCCCAACAGTGCTTGTAAATTTATCGGAACAGATGTTGGTTTCTCTTTTCCTGACATCCAATGTTACCCAGTGACTGTTCACATGGTTACCATTCGACTGTTGCCATTCAAGATATGGTTATTGAATCTGGAATAAGCGTTCCAGCAATTCCAATAGAAATCAAATTCCTCATTGTCAGAATTATTGACGAATCTTATAGGCAAATTTTCACATCGTTGGAAGTTGGATTGAAAATGTTCCGATGTCAGCGTGTACTAATTCGAGATTTTATATTCGTGTACTAAGTTTATATGTTCAAAATTCGCCACCTCTATTTCGTTACAGATATGGACGAGCCAGATGAAAATTCTTCCATTTTTGCCGACACCATTACAACGCTGATATCAAACGATTCCAACCAGCAGACAGGAATTTCGGTTAATTCTCTTCCAACCATCGACCAGTCTGTAACAAAATCATCAGGCCTTTCCTATCTTACAACCAAAACGTTTCTCAACACATACGATAGTTAGTTTTCAAATCTACGAAAATCAGAACTAATTTATTTACCTGTGTTTAATATTATCCATATTGTACGATGTTTTATCCATAACAGGAATTCTCAAATTGACAATAATTGTTGGGCACATGGGTTATGTTGAAGTCACATTCATATCTGGCATGCAATCTCCAACGTTAAACGATGTTCTCATGCGTGAAGTGAACAAGGATATGGAAAATCGTAGACGAATTATTGAAATAGTCATATTTTCCAGGATGACACTAAAAATGTTCATGGAAAATTCTGTCTTTTAGAATAAACTTCTGTTGTCAATGCACATTCGTACGGCAGAAATAATTTCATGAAACATGAATGGACACGAATGCACTTATGAACCAACACTCTTTTTACCAAAATAACATGCCAAAATAAAACTCTACAGGAATTGAATGCAATGTAAACCGCATTTATTGCCCTAAAGTGCACGAATTTTGTCCTTTCCTTTGGTATATTTCTGTAGCCCCAATCGGGAGGACATTGTGTCCAGTTTTTGAAGATATTGCTTCTGTTCTTCACATCTATCCGTATATTCCACAGCTAGGATGTGATCCATCTGATCAGCTGTTAAACCTTCTCATTGCCAACGAAAAATACGCCCATTTGTTGTGAATGCTGTACCTGGGATCTTCCACACCAACTAAATTGTGTTTTTTATTTCTTTACAACAATTTTATGACAGTTCTCAATTTTTTTTGGCTCATTTTACATAGATCGTCATGAATCGCATGACGCTGAGGTGCCAATCCTGCCTACCCTTTAGATTCGGCAGACAGAGATCACTTAACAAACCAGAGACACTTGTGTCGCTGAAGAAAGAGGATACGTGATCATGCGATCTGTTTTCTCATGTAAGATTGCTGAGCATCAAAGGGCCCAGCTCACTACCTTGGGGCACACTTGACGTGACGGATGATACCATTGAGTTGATTTAGATTATGGATTTAACTTAGGAGGATGTCTCTAAAACTTTTTGTTGATTCCAGGTAAAAAAATGGGATTTTAGGTTAAAAATTGGGAACCCAACATACCCCATTTTATTAGAAACTTATCGTGTGGGAAAAACATAATGATTTCATCAGTTCCTGAAATACGGCTAGGAAATCTGTCATTCCAAACAGTGTATTCGAAGACAGAAGGGATAACTACTGAATTTTCACACATTGAGATTGTGAGGGTGGACTACACAACAAGTCAAGAACTCCAATCAGATTCAATGGCATATTAACAATGGATCCACGAAGTATTCTTTTGAAGATACCTGATTATGTAAAATTACACGCGAATTACAAGGAACGTATCGATAAAATGGGATTAGGATATAAAAAAACAAAAAAATTGATTGATGCGTCCTCCACTCTCCTTCCTGTTCTTGGGCTGGCGTTCAAGAAAGTATTCATAGTAAAGAATTTCCCAAAAAACAAATTTTTTGTATAATGTACGAATATCCGCGTTATCAGAATCATCAAGTGGTAGCAAAATCCGTGAAAAAAATCTGCTATGCTAAATTTCTGAATTGTGCTGGGCTAACGACACCGTTTTAAATTCATTGTTACTGAGTAAAAAGTACTCGCAACTTGTGGGTCGATAAATGATTTCGATATCGAAAAATGGCTTTGTTTGGTCTCATTCCCGGACAACATTGACAAAGCATGGGTTTCAGGCCAAGTTTTTACGTGTCTATATTTGTGATAACTTCATCTCGTTTCTAGGAAAAACGGAAAGCACGTGTCCGGAGATTGCTTCATATCAGAATGTTTTAAGGCCGAAGAATCCTACCATTCAAGGTTAGACAGGAAATAGTTTCAGATAACTGAAATAACCAAAACAGCAGTTATGTTTCCCAACTTGCCAAGGGTTCTCTCACTGCAAAAACATATTTGTCCAATTGAAAGAGAAAGAATGAAGTGTAACAAGCTTCAAAACAATGTCGCAGAATCTATTTCTCGGAATTTATGGGCTTATGGGCTATGTTATCTAAAAAGTTTAAACGGGATGTTTTTACCCAGAGGCGTACTTCTCAATGTCCAAACCTTCAAATTATTTCAATATCTCCAATTTCGTCGTATTTTAATGATCATAGTTTGCTCTTAGCCTATCTTACGCCTAAAAATTTCATTTCCATCTTCGACTTAGGTTTTAAAAGGATTGGGATTTAAACTTATACTCGTAATTGGCGTACAACATTTATTATGAAACTTCCCGAGAAGGGCAAGCCCTTCTCGGGAAGGGCAAGCCCTTCTTTGTTTTCACTTATTCGCGTTAGTCATTTCGTCAGCCGCTCGCTATTTTTAAAAGTCGTTAACGTAAAATAAAAGTTTTCCGCAGGGGTTTGGTGAAAATGAAAATTCATAAATATGGAATAAATTTAATAATTAATAATTCGGCAATTGGTTCTGTTTTCTTAACTTGAAATCGACAGTTGTGAATGATAGAAAAATTTCGTAAAACTTTTTTACCAATTTTGGTCGACGGATCTCATGTTGATATCCTTATGCTCATGTGTGATTCTCATCTCATGAGTTTATCAGCAATGAAAGACAATACATCGAAGCACTAATTCATGAATGCTCTGCTCCCAATATACAATTTTGGGTTGACGACAACAGATTCGGTCTACAAACATCACAATCAGTGGACTTCGGCTCAGAAATACGCATGTCAATCGAAGGCGACAGAAGGGATAAGGCTTCGCGATAGGTGGCCGGGAAAATAAATAGTTGGACTAAAATTTTCATTTTTACAAACTGCTCAGAATTCATCAAGTACTGCGATTATAGGTATCAGTGGCAATTTGTACGTAAATGTGAAGTATTTCCCATCCGCTCTCTTACCAGAACACGTAGACTGAATCACCGTTATCATTAACGTGTGACCAAGATAGGATTTTCAAGGAAACGATTTTTAAATTCGATGTATTGTCTACTTTAATGCAATTCAAAATATTACACAGTACCAGAACTGTGATAGGATACAATGAGGCATGTTTAGGCATTCAACTTGCAAGGTAGTCTTCAAGAACGATTTTTGTTTTTTTTTATAAGAAGCAATCCATCTGTATTAGAAGATGAGTCCTCCTACAAAAAAAAAGAAATTTGAATCCGAACTGCCAAGTTGAACAAAAAAAACATAACAATAACGGCAAAAATAATCCCAATATCATGATTAGGCCCAGGAATTACTTCTGCATACAGTAATCAATACACAGAATGTGGGTAGTTTTCTCAAATTTCAGAGAGTTCTTTTAATTTCAGTATGTCGACCACCTCAGTTACCAAATTCCAGTTCGTTAATGGGAGTTTTTGAGGTGGACCCCAATCCAACCACACAAGGTAGGACTGTCTCTAAAGACAGTAGATTTATGAGAATACCTTTATTTACACAGTCTTATGGACGTCTATCGTATGGAATCGTCTCTAAAGGCAGTAGCTTTTTTATTTAACATTTATGATTGGACATTTACAATGACAGATTATTTTCCTTTTTGTCGCTTCGAATTCTTCAGTAGCGAAGACTGCTGATCGGAAGAGCTTGGTTTTCCTGTTAAACACAGGCACTCTGGAAACGACAGGGAAATTAATTGTGCCGGATTAAGTTCCACGTTCTATTGTTGGCAACATTTTTTTCTGAACCAAGGAATATCGATATTTTCATCCTTGTCCAATCAATTTTAACAAACAATCGGCTGAATTCCCATTCCATCTCACTCGCATTCCCCGTTCCAACTCATCCTCTGGTTCAACTCAATAACTAACTCATAGTAACAATAATCAACAACAAAAACATTAATCAACAACAATCAAACAAACATAAAATAGAAATATTAGTGTGCACAAAAATTCATTTCTATACCTAACTATTATGTTCCTTTTCCATTGTTTGGAAAATGCAGCCGGCTGTCGAATGGCTTGAGTTCAGCCTGAGCTTGTCTTCCGTGGAGAATACGGCCAAATATGATCTGAATTTTCCCAGCAGAGTGAGAAGAATTCTCTTTTCTCTACGCGAACTTGGAATTAAGATTTGATGCCACGGAAACACGGTCGCTTGACGACAAATTCTACAACGCAACACAACTTCTACAACGCACACCATGAGAAGAAAGCACTGTAATTATTGCTTACGCAAGAATGTCCAAACGTCTCGTAGGTAACAGGATCCAGTAGGAATTTATTCCTGATTCCGTATTCTGGTTTGCCAGAGTGCCAGATCCCACTCAGAAAACCGCGTTTTCAGGGATTTTTGCAGTATACGTTCCCAATGACCATTCGAACACAGAAGTTAAAGTTAAACAAACACGCCATTTTGATTATAGATGGTACACTCCTGATCTTATTCTACCTTGTATGAAAGAATCTGATGCTAAAATATTCATATCCTTGTAGACTCCATTCAGCCTAGAAAAACAGAAGAACTACCCGAGATAATTCGCTTTCCTGCGCAAATTACATCCGACGCATTAACAACAGGCAAGTTGTTATCAGAAAAGAACAAATGTAAATTTTGTAAGGTGCAATTGCTTTGCCTGCCATATCTGTTGATGCATAGTGGCAAGATATTTCTAGGCTAGACCAAATAACAAGTAGATTTTGACAGGTTAAGTTGTTTTGCCTGAACTGTGTGAAAGTGACAAGATAATAGGAGGAACAAATAACAATTAAGTTGGAAAGGTGCGGTTGCCTCGCCCAAGCTATCTGATACATAATGTGCTGGCAAGTTATTTTTGGATGACCAATTAATAAAAGTTAAATTCTGCAAGGTGGAATTGCCTTGTAAGTACATGAAATTCGGAGACACATCATTTTATTACACAGTATGAAGCTTTCTGGAACTGAAAAACTGAAAACCCATTTAGAGATTCAATCGGTGATTTCGATAACACCGGTGCAATCAACAGGAAAAATAAGTTTTGAAAATGCCACAAGGAATTTTTATAAAAGGTGGTTCTACCTGTACTATAATCAAAACGGCACTTCCGCAATTTGGGTTACTATAAAGCGTAGGAACGACAGTGGAATAAATACCATATTGTGGTCATGGCTTTTTGCTACCGTGCGACGAATTTCCAGTTAAATGTTTCCCAATCATTTAAGGTTCACCAAACTACAAAGTGAAACTACATTGAAGATCATACAAGACAAACTGAAAAACATGCGGTACCATTGACAGATCATTCGCTTCAAAATCGGAGAATTCGAATTGAAATATTCCGTTTTATTTTTTTTACAAACGGGTTTATTTTCTCTCACAAAGAGCATAAAAATATGTCAAATCACAAAAATATGACAAAGCGTAAAATTGTGTTCAGCAGTTTGCATTATGTCGTGTTATGGCTAAAATATTTATTCTCATCAATGTGGCCCAGATGTTGATTCATTGGCCAAGAGATCTGACATTAAGAGAACATTTATGTCCGCAAGACAAAACAAACTACCCCAATGCTGAATACTAAAGCCTTCTTGAGACTTGGAGCATTCTTTCATTTACTATTTATTTCACCTGGGGCAAAATATGCTATCTTACGGTTATGTTCACAATTCAAGACCAACGCAAGTTTCGACCATAATTTAGACAAAGATAGCTATAATTTGATAATATCTCTTCGCTTCCTCCCTACCTCCAAATAGGACACAAGAAATCTGCAAGAAGATCTCATTTCTAGTCACCATGCTGTCGACTCGCTACTTTGAATGTTACCTTCTAATTTGACGTCCTTTCGAAGATGATACTTTTTTTTGTAAAGTCATGACCAGATATTGAAGTCGGTGTGTTGACATATTGAAGAACAAAGCAGTTAATCCAGAAATTGTTCAAAATTGCAATCTAAAATGGATCAGATGTTGTGTTTGTGGCCGCCCCAAAAGTGCTTGTATAATTTTCCGAATACTTGTTGTTTCTCTTTTCCTGACCTCCAATTTTTCCAACTGACTGTCCGCATGTTAATTAAATCTGCAATCGTTCCAGCAATTCCACTTGTGATATAACTCTTATCAGAATTTTTTATTAAACTAATAGGTGAATTCGCACATGGTTTGAAGTTGGAATGAAAATATTTCAGATAGCGTGTACTAATTCCGGAAATTTATATATTCAAAATTCACCACCTCTATTTCGTTACAGATATGGACGAGCCCGATGAAAATTCTTCCATTTTTTCCAACACCAACGCAACGCTGATATCAAACAATTCCCCAGGCAGGGAGGAATTTCGGTTAATTCCCTTCCATCCATCAACCAGACCACAACAAACACAACTGAGCTCTCCTATGTTCCATTCACACCTTTTCTCAACACATACGATAGTTAGTGTTGAAACAAACTAAAATCAAAGCTAATTGTTGTCCTGTGTTTGATTTTATGCATGTTATACGACGATGTAATTTATCCATGATGATTCATGCGTATGACAGGAATCCTCAAATTGACAAATGCAGGGAACATGGAATCTGCCGAAGAGAAATAATTCATGCCGTTGCGCGATGCTTCTGGTGTTTGAAGTATGAAATATTCGCATTTTCCAGAATGATACGAAAATGGTTCAAGGAAAATTTTGTCTTTCAGAATAAACTTCTGTTATCCATGCGCATCAGTTCGGCTGAAATAATTTACTGAAAACATAAGTGGACACACAAAATAACATGCAAAATTTAAAACTGTACAGGAATTGAAGCAATGTCAACCGCATTAATTACCCTAAATTGCGTGATTTTTGTTCCACCCTTCTGTAAATTCCTGTAGCACCTATCTAGTGGTTATTGCTCACCAGTTTGTGAAGATATTTCTTCTGATCTTCACATCTACTCGAACATTCCACAGCCAGGATATGGTCCATCTTCTGTAGCTGTTACACCCTCCTAATTGCCGACGATCAATCCGCCCACTCGTTGTGAATGCTGTAACCTGGGATTTTCCACACCAACTAAATTTGTGTTTATTTTTTATTTCTTACAACTATTTTTATAACAGTCCTCAATTTCGTTTTAATCGTTTTCCATAGACCCTCATGTATCGCATGACGCTGAGGTGCCAATCGTGTCTGTGGTGCCAAACACTTTAGTGGTGCCAAACAATTTAGAGTTGGCAGACAGAGATCACTCAACAATCCAGACACACTTGTATCAGAGAAGAAAGAAGAAGTGATCATGCAATCTGTTTCCCCTTGGAACATTTCATTTTTGAAATGTTTCCGAGTAACAGGATCCCAAATCACCCCGACATACTCGAATACTGGCCCCACAAAGGATAAATATGGATTGAGTGTGGCGACCTGGATTCACACCTCATATTTTTTTAAGAAGCCGAGGCTCAGTTAAGCTTCGATTCAAAATTGCTTTCCAGCTGATGCGTTCCAGCCAAGAGAGATACTGTAGTCACACCAAGAGAGACGCACTGTGATCCCGCGAAGAGAGATATTGGGCAATGATAACGCAATGAGAATTTTTTGCCATTCATGCCAAAAAGAATTTCCCAAAAAAGAATTTTTCTGTCTTATGTACCAGTGTATCTGATACGAAAAATTTCTGAATTGCTCTGGTCTAACGATGCCGAGTTAAATTCATTGTTACTGAAGAAAAAGGATTGTGACTTGTAGGTGGTTACAATTAATAATATCGAGAAATGGCTTTGCATAGAGTCCGTCCCGGACAACAGTTTCAATGTATTGGTTCGGTCAAAGTTTTTTATGTCATTGTTAACTTCGTCACGTTTCCAGGAAAAATGGAAAGCAAGTTTCCGGAGATTGCTTCATATCAGAATGTTTTAAAGCTGAAGGAAGATGCCACCGTTCAAGGTTAGACAAGAAAAAGTTTAATACACTGATACTCAAATGGCCAAAACAGCAGTGATGTTTCCAAACTTGCCAAGGGTTCTCTAACTGCAAAAAGATATTTGTCTTATTGAAAGAGAAAGAATGAAGTGTAACTTGTTTCAATCAATTGTCGCGGAAACTATTTCTCGGAATTTATGGGTTATGTTATAATGGAAGTATGAATGGAATATTTTTACCAAGCTGCGTAAAATGCAAGAAAATTAATTTTAGGATCACACCAGAGATTAATTTCTGTAGTTAGCCCCAGGAATAGCAAGTAGTCTATCAGCCAAAGGCGTCAGGGCAAAACAAAAACTGTGAAGTGACTCATTTTTACACATATGCCAGAGACTTTCTAAAAAATATCGGATTGACATAGATAAAGCCTCGTAAGGGAAGCTAACTGTCCAGTGTTTGAGAGGTAGATTTTAGAATTTTGGTCGATGCTCCAAACTGTTCTGCATTTTTTGATTTGTTCATATTTCGATTTTGTTTAAAGTGTTAATCATTTCATCAGCGGCTCATTAGGTTTTTATATGTCGTTGTCGTCAAGTAAAAGTTTGACAACGTTTTTATATGTCGTTGTCGTCAAGTAAAAGTTTGACAACGTTTTTATATGTCGTTGTCGCCGAATTTCGAATTGATATTCACTCATGCATATGTGCTGTTATCATGTCATGAGATTATCAGTAATGAAAGAGAATACATGGACGCACTGACTGATAAATGCTCTGCTCCAATGCATTATGGATTGGCGACAGCAGATTCGGTCTGCAAACATCACAATCAGTGGACTTCGATTCAGAAGTCTGCCAATCGAAGGCGACAGAAGGGGTAACGCCCGAGATAGGTGGTCGGGACGGAAATCACCTAGATCTTATAAATCATATAATGGGACACGCGCTCGAATTTTGAATTATTATTTAAATTAAGAAATAAAAAAATCTATTTGAATTTCAATTATTACAAAAAATATTTAAATTAAAATTTTCACTTGCACAAATTGCTCTGAGTTCATCAAATACTGCGATGACAAGTATCAGTGGTAATTTTTACGTTTATGTCTGTTAGAAGAGTTGTTGACTGCGTCAACGTTGTTAACATTAACATGTGACCAAAATAGGATTTCAAGGAAGCGAATTTTAAATTCAACGTATATTGTCGATTTTAATGTAATTCAAAATATTGCGTATTACCTGTACCAGAACTGTGATATGATGATATGAGATATGCTTATTGATCTACTAGCAAGGTGGTCTGCAAGAATTTTTTTTGTTTTTTTGGACTCAATATCTCTTAATTAGAGGATGAATCCTCCAACGAGAAAAACAAAGTAAATTGAATCCGAATCTGCCAAAGAACTTACAAACATATCAATAACTACAAAATAATCCCATTTTTAGGACATGACATTGGGCCCAGGCATAGTTTCCGTACTATAGCCCAGATTGCGGCTCCTTTACTCAAATTTAACAGAGTTCTTTTATTGTCGCACGTCCACCATGCAGTTGAGTTACCCAACGTTAGTTCGTTATCGGGAGTTTTTCAGGTGGAACACCCAACACATCTTACAGAGGTATCTACTAAAGGTATCATCAACTATCCTTCTTGTATCTCTAAATTCTTCAGCAGAGCCGAATGCCGAATATTTTTATTCGCCTTCTATCTAGACAGAGGCACTCTGGAAACGATAGTGAAATTATGTCGGATCCACTTAGGATTACTGGTGCTGGGATAATGCTATTTCTTTACATCAAGAATTATCTATCTTCTCACGCTGATCTTATCCACTCCAATTTTAGTATCAATCGGCTGTATTTCCCATCCCAACTCACCTTTATTCCCCAATCCAACTCCTCCTCCGGTTCAACTCAATAACCGATAACATAGAAATATTATAGTGCAGCAAAATTTAATTTCTCTCTATTTTTTACCCTTTCTATACTGTTTCGAAAACGCATCCGGCTGTTGCATTTTCAGAAAAGCCTGTACTCTTACCGTGCAATTGTGTCCCCTCTTTGGCTTATGCAGACGGTATAGGGGGTGTGCTTTTTCGCTGTCATGCATTGTGTACTCCTCAAGTGATTTTCTTTTTCATTTTCGTTGCTATACGATACTGCCTGCATGATTTTTTTTCATTCTGTATATTTTATTGCGGGCTGAGAAAATCATGGGGTTTAATCGCTTTAAAGTCGCGCATGGAGATCAGGTCAGGTTAGGTTAGATTGGGTTCGATTAGGTCGAGGTTGTTAAGGTTAATTTTAGACTGCACAGAGGACCCTAACCTGACCTAACCTGATCTAACCTTCCCTAACCCAACAACCTAACCGAACCTTGCATAACTTAACTTAACCTATCCAAAGCGCATACCCCATACCAACCGACTACCTGCCCTCCAGAGAAAAGGCACACACTGTGCCGTATGTTGGTTCCAAATTGGGGAGACAATTGCACGGCTAAGGGTACTGCTGCTTTCCGAAAATGTTTCCCTGCGATCATGAAATAATGTACCCGCCGTATAAATGACTGAACCTAAATATTCATATCTTTGCAGACTCCCCTAAAACAGAAGGAAATCCCAGGATAATTCGCTTGCCAACGCAATTTACATCCTACTACCTCAACGACAAAAAGACTAACCAACAGTGCCCTGCGCTATCGCATACATTAACAACAGGCAAGTTGTTATTATAAAAGGAGAAATGTTAATTTTGTGAGGTGCAATTGCTTTGTATGCCATATTTGTTGTATTATGCGTAGTTACAACATTTTTAGGGTGGGCCAAATAACAAGTAAATGTTTCAGGTTAAGTTGTTTTGCCTGACCTGTGTAGACGACAAGATGCTTGGAGGAACAAATAACAATTAAGTTGGAAAGGTGCAGTTGCCTCGCCCATGCTATTTGATACATAATGTGGTGGTATGTTATTTTTGGATGACCTTTTTTATAAGTTAAATCCTGCAAGGTGCAATTGCCTTGTAAGTGCATCAAATTTGGAGACACGACATTAAGTTTTATACAGAGTATGAAGCTTTATGGAGCTGAAAACGGTTTCAGAGTTTCAAGTGGTGATTTCGAACACCGATGCAATCAACAGGAAAAATGAGTTTTGAAAAAGCTGCACAAAAGGTGGTTCTCCCTGTACAAAAAACAAAACGACACTACCGCAATTTGGGCTACGATAGAGCTTAGCAACGATAGTCGAGTTAATAACAAAATGTGGTTTTGCAATCGTTACTCCTTTGCCATCCTAGATAGAGAGGTCATCTGCGTTTCTAACCATTATTTGGGATTACGAAGTTCAACGTTCACGGGCTACGATTCCATTTAATTTTTGGTTTATTACTTCACTGGACTTTCTTCCCGCACGAAAGAATCTACCTTGATTATAAAGGAATGAAAGCTATACTGCGAAGGTTGGTTGCACGTCCAACGGTATGCAACATTTCTCTCCCGAAGCAACGGTATCCAACGGTATGCAACATTTCCCTCCCGAAACAAAACAAAATGGGAAAGACGCAGTAGCGAATGATTAGTGGATGTTTTGGAGATAAGAGATATTCTTCTAACAAGTTCCTCTAGGCTTCCAAAACTGCTTTTTTAATTGGTAGATTTTCGTAGAGAAATAAATAACTAGGACTCGTGGTCATGATCAGTTCCATCAGTATTTCCACCAGAAACAACACTGAAATCATTGACATGTTCCCTTTTGAGGGTAATCACTTCTGTTGTAAAAAGCAATGTGAGGAATCGAAAATGACATGTAACATGTAGAATTTCCGTAGGGATCTTGCTGTCCATGATTGAATACCCGAGCAACACAATTATTGCTCCTCCTTTAATTTTAGATTCATCGACGGTGTTAAATCAGAAGCCATTGCAGGTTAAAATCTTAGGTGCCTATGATAGAAAACTCTTCCAGAACTTCCTCAACACATTTGTTGTTGCTGATAACAGGCTTTGGATAAACGACCCCGAGCTAGCAGCGAAGATCGTCTTAAACGGCTGCATGAACGATCTGGACATATTTCTCAACTTAATTTTGACACCCGGAGAAGATCCAAGTACTTCGGCTGCAGATATTATCCCAAACCTGGTTCCTGGCCGACGTCCGTTTGGTAACTTTCAAAAACGCTCCGCAACTCAAATGCTTCCAACGGTCGGAATGGAAACATTGGTGTCTGTTCTAAATGAAATGGGAGTAGCACCGTCATCAAATCTTAGCCAATGTTAGCACATTCAGATCAGAGTTTTCGTTCCAAATACAACATTTGGAAAACCGGTTTAACCCGAGCTTAGATGGGAGTGCTGCTTTCGAAACACTAAAAAATTAGAATACGTGATATGTCATTGAAACTGTATTTTCCGTTCCAAACACCTCTAGAATTCCTTTTGAACAGATT
>JASGXE010019098.1:0-10125 GCA_030068105.1 Sinentomon sp. SZTP_YWyxl
GAACCTGAGGCAATGGCAAGGATGATAGCGGGCATCCAGAATTGGGTTGATGGGGCGAGTGTGAATGCGGGGGTAGGGCATCAGAGAGTGGTGAACGGGGATGCAATGCCCAACACCCCTGGGGTGGAGGGATGGACAAAAAGACAAGGAGAAGAAAAATCAAAAATGAGGCATGCATTCCATTATGCATTGGGTTCCAGAATATTCAAGGTGGGGGACGAGGAAAGTGGTTTGAGTTGTGGGACAGCATCCACAGGGAGGGAATTGGAATTATGGCAGTGTGTGAGTCTGGATGTAGAGGTGACGAACGTCCTCCGGAGATGGAAGGGGAGGTTTCACAAGGCTGGAAGTGGTGCGGGGTTAATAGATCAGGTGTGTGTGTTGGGTCTCCTTACAAGGGGATGGGAAAGGGGGCAGAAGAGGATGAACGACGAGGAGGAGGTATCGGTGTGTGGTGGAATTCTGTTACTTGGAATGTAAAACCATGGCGACACTGCAAAGAGCGTCTGTGGCTAGAGTGGGAGACTTTGGATGGGGGGAGGGTTTTTATCGCTGTGGTTTACTTGGCATGTGAGGGACATTCTCTGGATGTGAATGGGGCTATTCTTGATTGCTTGAGAAGGGATATTACAGAAATTGATTCTTGCGGTGGAGCGATTTTGCTTTTGGGGGATTTCAATGCGCACATAACGGAATTTGAGGGCCATGAAAACTCTAATGGGAAATTAGTGAGGAAGTTCATGACGGAAATGGATCTGCTCATTGGAAATATGCAGGGCTTCTGTGTTGGGGGATCAACCGTAGCCTCCGAGAGAACAAGGCCGTTGCGCTGGTTTGGTGACGTCACAAGACCCGACGGGAAACTGCGAAGAAATGCATTGGGAGGATTGGGAAGGCGCAGAGAAAATTGTTCGTTCTAGAAATCTCGCGAACAGATTTGAGTGCGGAATGTTTCAAATGAACACAAAAGGATCACAGGACCTTTACGTCGCAAAAATGACACCAAAACACTAAAAAAACGTCCTTCAATCAAAGTCCAAAAAGAAGGCAAGTTCCCAATTCTCCGCAGTCTGGGATGCAAGCGCAGTCCAAAATGCTCACGTCGGTGTTGGCGTTGTTTCTCAAAAGGACAGTTCTGAGGGAGGAATTTCAAGATGCTTCGTTGGTTCAGTGGTAGAATTCTCGCCTCAGATGCGAAAGGGCCCGGGTTCGATCCCTGGCGCCTGCGGAAATTTTTCAATTTTTGCAAAAGTTTCTGCCACACATTTTTTAATGATTTTGCGATTTTTTCCGTTGCAACGTGGTTTTGACCTGCGGAACCGAAGAGTTGTCGAGGAAGCTTTCACCTTTCCCAAAATGCTAAAATAATTGAATTTGAACACCAAAACCATATCAAGACACATTTCGACGCGTGTTCTTGCGCCAAAAACAAACATGCGCTTCCATGTCGCATTCTCTCTTGATAAAGAGTCAAATGGTGTTAAATGCAATGATTTTGGACTTTTTGGAAAGCTGAAAGTTTTCTCTACAACTCTTCCGCAGGTCAAAACCACGTTGCAGCAGAAAAATCGCACAATTCATCAAAATATGTCAGGAATCCGGAATTCTTTCGCATCTTAACCTGAACACTTTCTTCCTGAAATAATTTTCTTTTTTTCCTGCAGAAAGTCAAGAACCATAAAATATTTGAAATCGCACTTTTTTTCGCTTTCTTCCATGAAAAATTTCATAAAAATCCGTCGTCTAGATCAAGAGAAATGGAAGTTTCCTTGGGCGCCGCGGTCCGCCATTCGGACGCATTCAAAACTCAAGGAAACATCATCCGGTCCTGTGATGTCACACCAATTTTTAATTTCTGCGCAATGGCCTTGTTCTCTCGGAGGCTACGGATCAACTCGGAGGGCACGCGGGCCTGGGGGGATAATGCTGGAGTCCACAATTGATTGGTTGTTGTATAGGCAAGCAGGGGGAGACCGGGCAATAAGAATCACCCCGAATAAGAATCACCCCAACTAATTTTTCTCACAGATGATTTTTGGTAGTTTTTTTTTTCTTGCCAAAATTCTAATGTTTTCTGTAGGCTTTAGAATGATTCATGGAATCTAAATGTAATTAACATGAAAATTAATTGCTCTTGAATTACGGAAGTGCTACAAATTGGCAAAATCAGTTTGTAACGGTTCTATATAAATTAGGATAAAAGAGCTGATTAGAAGCATAATATTGAAATCCACCAAGGAATTATGTTCTGGAGACTTCCAAAATTACATCAGGGACGATAAAAGCTGATTTTTTCCTTCCACTTTCCATTGTTGCCCTGATTCTTATTACCCACCATTTTTGCATGGTCTGGCTAATAAGAATCAATCATGGCTGGTAATAGGAATAATCCAAAATTGCCACTCATGGCCCTGTAGAAACCTTGGCCATGAAGAATATGATGTTTTCAATTCAACTCAAGTTGAAACAGTAACAACAAGGGGCATACCAAAGCCTGCATGGGTAATAATTCATCCGACATTTAATCAACCATTGTTTCGCAACAATATTCATGTATTTTGACTTATCTCAGCATTTATAACCATGATTATTCTGTGTTTGAACATCTGCAAAAGTTATGATAGTATTGGCATTTCTTTATTTGCTCAGTTTTTAGCCATTTCAGTCATTATGAGAATCTTAACGATAAGCTGATTTTACCTGAAAATGACCCATTTGTGTTCTGTTTTTGATGGTCTGAAACAAAATGATTTTCATATTTCATTATTTGTTCACAATAAAAATTAAACTCAAATACAATTTGGCTTTTAACCTTGTTTTGTTACTTGATCAAAGTTTCTCAAAGTCCTGGAAACAAAACATGAACTAACGGGTGAATTTGTCTCTAGCGATGCTGCTATTTCCTGGCATTGATGAAGAAAACTGTTGAAAAAATGAAACTAAAGCTAAAAGGAATCACATGAATAGGTCAATTTTTAGGTCTTGCTATAAGGAATCGCTTCCTATTATCCTCTGTGCTTGATTGGCCATGCATCATGACTTCAGGGGGTGTGATCCTTATTACCAGCCTGTTGATTCTTATTACCCGTTTTTAATAAAAGTGACAGGTAATAGGAATCACTACAAATGAACAAATAACTCATACCAACCAAGCAGCTCATGAAGCTGGGTTTTGGATAGATTACAGAGGAGACATGCAGCAACCTTCGGAAATTTAGTGTGTTTGATTTGGTGCTATGACCTGTTCATAACTGAAGTGCAAAGTAAACTGACCAAAAAGCGATTCTTATTACCCTGTCTCCCCCCACTTGAGTGGCGTATAGAAAAAATGTAGGTTGATTCATCAGAAACATGGGGCGTGCAGAGTGACCATTTTGGCTTGAAGGTCTGAGTACTTGGGAGAAAGAAAAGGAGGGGACGACAGAGGAGAAAGTGCCATGAGGAAGGGGGGGGTGGAATCAGCTGAGAAGAAAGGAGGAGGCAATAAGGTGGGCAGAGAAGGTAGAAGCTGTTTTCGAAGAGAATGATGAAGTGGATGGTCATCAACAAATGGTGGATGTTTGGGCGAATCAAATTCCTCAGAGAATGGCCGCCAGAACTGAAAACCCAGTAGATGCAGGCTGGAGAGACAGGGATTGGTGGGATGATGAAATAAGGGAAGAGGTTAGGGACAGGAGAAGAGCCAGCAGGGAGTGTCGACATGAAGAGAATGGCAGGGGGCGGGCAAATCTGGATGCGTGTAGAGAAAGAGTGAAAGTGTTGAAAAGAAAAAACTACGTGAAAGCTTAGCCGAACGAGAACGGGAGCTAAAAATTGAAGGACGGTCTGGAGGAAGACGAATTTGGGCATGTATACAGCGGTGGAGAGGTCTTGTGGAGGGTAATGGCCAAGGCCAGAAAAAGGTTGAAGACTGTGAGGGAGGACAGAAGATTATGTTGGCTTGGCGGCATTGCAGGAATATGTAAATGAAATTTGGGGCCCGGCTAACATGGGAGGATGTGAAGATTCCTGGAGAAATGGGCCAGTGAAGATGGGGCTGGACATGCTAAGCAGTATCTTGTGAAGTGGAAGAGAAAGGTTTCTGCTGATTCGGAGTGAGGGTGGTTGGAGATATTGTTTTTTTTTTATACTCTTTACCTACCTACTTATCTTTTTTGTGTATTTTTTCATTTGAGATCGGACCTGATCTGGTGCATTGCCATGGGGTTGATTTTGATGAGGTTTGGGAAAGGGTCGGGGACCCATGCCCAGACCTAAGCCGGGAACCTGCCCGGAGACGGCGGCCCCCCACTGCGTGGTCAGTGCAAAACCATTTTCACACAGCTGGGAAGAGGGAGTGTGCGTACTGCTGGCGAACGCCGCTGGTGCTTCCGTGACTCCCTGCGCTAGCTAACCGAGCTTATGCCGGACAGCGCTCTCGCCGCGTGACTGACACAAGGCGAACCATTCCCCCATTGTAGTGCACAGGAAAGGGGAGGTTCTCATCTTTATTTTATTTTATTCACTTTTTTGCATCTTTATCTCTTTCTTCTTTTTTTAATGTCATCAGTTGCCTCTTTTGAGGTTGCTTTGCTTCCGTCCTTCATTTATTTTTCTTATCTCTTTTTCTCTTCCTTTTTTAGATTATTCACGAACGTCAAGTTAAACACGGGGAGGCCTGACAGACACCGTGATCTTCCTTTTTCATGATTCCGGATGAATGATCATAATAGATGAATGATCTGACAGTGAGCAAATGATGAAGGTTTTTGTGGCATCACTGCAGCGTGTGGACTGATCAGGTGGAATGGAGGAGGTGTTATCGTTGCTTTGGAATGGACTGATTGGGTAGAAGGGAAGTAGTTGTTCTTTTTGTTTTGTTTTTTGTATTTATCTTTTCTGTCCTCTGTTTTTTTCCTTTTTAAGGTCTGGCGAAAAGAAGCCGTAAACCTTACTTGAGTCTTGAGTCTGTCACGGTGGCTCAGTTGGGAGCGCGTCTGACTCCAAATCCGAAGGTCGTGGGTTCGATTCCCGCCACAGTCGCAATTTGTGGGTTGGGTCGCGCTCCATTCTGGCTGCAGTGACAGAAAGGGAGACTTAGTGGCAAGTCTTCTGGTCCTTCGGAAGGGACTTTAAGAAGGTGGTCCCGTGTGCAATTCACCATGTGCACGTTAAAGAACACTTAGCCCGTCCAAGAGTGGCGGCAAGTTACAGAAACATAATAAAGCCACAGATACACACAGGGGTATATCGAACACAAGTGCGGAGATGCCGGGGATGGTGAATGATTGGTATGAATGGCGCCTGTGAGTGCAAGGCGCAAAGTATGAATGGGTTGATGTGGGCGAAAAGAAGCCCTGGGGGAACACCCCGAAAACCTTACACCAGTTTACAGTTTACAGTTTCGGCTGGATGCTTTGCCGACAGTTTGCTGGACCATCGGCGGATGTTTCATTTTCAACGTCAGCCCGACATCCAGGATACATCGGCATGACATCCAATTTTTTTTTGTCCGATGTCTTGCCGACGTTGGCCCGACCGTGGTGTGCTGCCTGGGTAGGTACATTGCTGATCATGGCAGGTGCCATTTTCTCTTTTTTGAGTATTTTCATCACACCACCTTGGCTGATTCCACTCTGGCGAGCAACTGCGTAAGTACTCTGCTTTGGCTTCACCATTGAGGCACCAAACACCGCTGAGCTTGTTGCCTCGTCAACTGCACGTCTTTGCACGCCCACTCCTTGGTGCATCTTTCACGGTGAATTCCCTTTTTATTTTTGACACCAAATCAACAAGAGTGAAAGCAGCCGGCCTTCAGTGGCGGATTAAGGTGTTTGGCGCCCTGAGGCACGGATCGATTTGCGCCCCGAGTGACAAAACTGCGTCGCAGGCGCAGCTCGGCTGAGAAGCAGTCGGGGGGAGGTCTCCCCCTCCCCGAAGGGAGAAAATTTTTGAAAAATAGACCTGATAATGGCACTCAGAATGCCCTCAAATTCACAAATTTTCAATTTTTGATCAGTTGAATTGTTTCGACGGCCGAGAACCAGCAAGTGGGCCCTTCGCTGGTGGTCAGAGCGCAAGTGCTCAACAGTCAATGTTCACAATTAAAAAAAATTCCAACAAGCACAAGATCAAAATCACAAAACGTGAAATAATGTTAAACAAAGAATTCAGATTATTCCGGAAAGGTCATTCTGATTATTCAGCCCAGGTTATGACGAGAAATGGTGTTTATACATGAGATCTAACTACATTTTCAGAAGGGCATTTATCTGGATTTAAGTCCTGCAAAATCCTGCTTAATTTTTTGAAAACACAACTTTTCTAAAAAAATTGCTTTCAATTGAAATCAGGGACAAAGCTGACACACGTTCTTGTGTCATCATGGTTGTCCTGAGTTCCGATTTAATTCTAGCGAGCTTGGAAAATGACCGCTCGCCTTTACAGTTTGTAGCAAAAGTACACATGTATTCGTACATCCTCAAAATGACGTCAACATTCTGAAAAGTACACTGAAGCCCGTGGGAGCGAAGATTTGGCAGCATTTCAGCTGGTGAAACGTATTCTTGCAGTTTCATGAATTCGGCAAAATGGACCAGTTCTTACTCCAGAGTTTCAGCTAGATACATCATGTGGACAGACTTTCACAAGGGTGCGTGCATGTTCTCGAATCTTATCTGAGCCCAATGTTGTCAGACTGTGAAAGAATCCAAACTTTTTGTGGATCTCGCCGCATGCCTCTTTTAATTTCATCAATGATGCAACCAATGAGTCGAGAATTGCAAAAAAAAGTGCTGCAGCAAAACCAATCGCATGAAGCACGTTCACTTTCAGCAGACGCAATTGGCATTTCATCGAATTGGCATTTTCAGGGGAAAAATCCATAAAAAATAATGGGCCCCATATAGTGGGAGGGTGCCCGGCACCCGGCCCCAGGGGAAAAATCCATCAACACAAAAAAACGAGCCCCATAGTGGCAGGATAAAAACGTACACAAAAAACAAAACGGTTGGTGACCGAAAAAAAAACGCCTGGTGGCTTGCGCCCCTCCGGCGCACGCGCCCTGAGGCACGAGCCTCATGCGCTTCATTGATAATTCGCCACTGCCGGCCTTGGTCTGTCGGGGCAGCATCGGTGAAACATCTTCCCTGCAACACACCATCGAGATCGGACTGAAGAGCCACAGCAGCTTCAACGGATGTCATGGCTCGATATACAGGGTGGTCCTAAATACTGGGAACAACCGATAGGACATGTTCCTCATGCCCAATAGGTAGGAATCAAATTTGTTCAGTGACAAAATTCGCTACGACCCCTCATTTCGTAGATATGCCCCCTCAAAGTCCCCAAATTGAACCCTTTTTGGATGCCTGCGGGAGCTGTTTTGTTTGTTGAAGAACTCTCATTTTTTGCAGTGCAGGCATTCCCATAAGGGGGAGGGTATGGGGTAACCCCCCCGGCAGAAGGCCAGCCATACCCCCCCTGGCCAAAGGCCAGAACCCACCCCCGGTCGGACGGAGCCCGGGGACCCTTGCTAGGTTCCCTTTGGACAAAGGCTAGAGGGGACCTTCCACGATAAACCACCTCCATGATCAATTTCAGGAGCATTCCCATACGGGGGAGGGGTTGGGGGCCCCCCTGGCCGAAGGAAGGCCAGCCCCCCCCAGATGCCCGAAGCGGCCTTCGAGCATCCGTTCAATACCTAGCAAATAAAAGATAAGAAAAAGAACCAAACCTTGAAAATGAATGAAGATGTGCCCTAACATGCCAAAGTGATTTGTTGTCATCCAGTTGACGATGGAAGGTAATCAATGCCAACAAAATAAAATTGTCAAGTGATTTGGGTCGAAAAGAAATTGTCCTAGAAGTAATTTCGAGTAAAAATAACAAGAAAAGGGGGGAAGCAAATTAGAATTAGCCCAATGGATCCAAGCAAACCGCAATAGAACCAGGTTCCAAAACCTCTATCGCACCACAATTGCAGGAGCAACCGTTTTCGCAGAAAATGCGATCGAAAAAAACCAACATTCGAGGTGACACACCCTGTATAATAAGACCTACCTATAAGAAATTATGTAGATTACAGAGCTTGCTGTGAGCCATTTGCTCACAGTGAAAATGCCATACTGGACATAGTGAACAAGCAGACCATTAATAGCCTGGTGAGATTGGTGAGAATCTATGCAACATATCGCTTTCCATCACATAACTATCAACTCTTCACTGAGTGGCTGAGAGGGAAATTCACATTACCGGGTGGTCAGATGACTCACCTTCGAATGGGTGATTTAAATATAAACCTTTTTAAGCTCGAAAATTTTATTCATTTCAAAGATTTAATTCTAAGTTGCAATTATTGGTAAACACAATAAATGATTTTACAAGAAAGGGATCTGGACCTAGCAATACCGTGAAATGTTTGAGTTTGATTGACCCTATCTTTGTGGAAGATAATGTTGACCTGAACAAAATTGCGCTACTAACGGGTACAGTTGACCTGGATCTGACCGATCATTTGCTAACTTTCACTAAAGTTCAACTCTGCACCACGGCGAGTTGCTTGAAAAATGCTAAAACAACAACTAGGTATGTTTCCAGTAATCCAAATCTCAGTCACATTCTTCAAAGTCTCAACAGTAAAATGGGAGGATTTCTGTAATTCTTCCGATCCAAATTATTTCGCACTTGATTTTGAGACTAAATATTGTCATTGGACAGTCAAACGTAGCTTCAAACTTCAGACTTTGAATTCCGCAGGATTTTTTACTGGCCCTTGACATTAGAGAGATTTTCTCAAGGTTCGATATTTTATAGTAAGCAAAGTACTCCCTGTTTCTGATGTTTGCTTCCCTCGTGTCTAGAGGTGTACCGGATAGCAAAAAAGCCGGATAACCGGATCCGGATACCAGCCGGATACAATGTGCAGTAAATTCGGCCGGATACAATCCGGAGATATCCGGCCGGAGCCGAATATCCGGCCGGATATTTCAAAATTTGGCCATTTGGGTCAGGATTCGGTAAAATATATAACCGCGCGCGCAAACAACCGCCCGAGGCCAAACTGGATCCGTGAGCAGCTGAATTGGGCCAGCGCGCTGCCAAAATGAACCGTCCGCGGACAAAATAAACATGCGCGTGGCCAAAAAATAGACCCACATGTGAGGCCAAAGAAAACCCGCACGCTGCTAAATAGGCCAGCTCTGGACACTGCAAAAAACTTCACAGGAAAAATTGTTCCGCGCACAAACAAACTAGAACCTGGCACAGCAAAGACACTTGAACCTCACCTCAGATCAACTGTCAGCTCTGCTCCTTCTCACAGAATGACATTCTGCTCCAGCTGTCCTCCTTTTATATGCTGGGAGAAGCTGTTGCCTTGCTTGTGGGAGGGGCTTCCAACCCAGATTTTGCATCTGCGCTAACTCCACCCACTTTTAAGCTCAAGGTCAACTGGCTTCGAACTGCATATAAAATAACTCGACTTCCCTCCATGAATGTCAGTTTCCTCCCAGAGTATGCCCATTTCAATTTAGGGCCACATGGCTTCTATGTACCTAGCTGCACCTTTTTGCTAATATTCTTGTGTTGCTGCATTTTTGTCATTTTCCTTAAAAAAAAAACATAAAATTCTGGGATCACCTTTGTACTTTGAAGTCGAACTTGATTCAGAGATGAATTAAAAGGGATCGGGGGACTGGGATAGAACGGACTGAGGCAGAAGTGCACTGAGGTAGAATTGGACAAAGGAGGGAGTTTTTGAGGGAGTTTTTGCATGGAGGTTGTTGCTTACACCTGTCCTAACTTAACCTGACCTAACCTAACCCGGAGAAATTACAAAAATCAGCCTCCAAAAATGCAAAAATTCTGCCTCAGTCCACTTCTGCCTCAGTTCGTTCTGCCCCAGTCACCGGTCCCTTAAAAAGGTTAAGCCTCCGAGATGACGTTGCTCAGACTTTAATGTTGGCAATTCCAAAAGCCTCTGCTGATCTAAAAACGTCATAAGGATCAAGCATTGGAATTATTTGGGCTTGGTGGTACTGCCATCAATGGAATGGTAACAGTTCCCAAGGCCTGTCTCCACTGCATTTCGAATCGGTGTCGCAGCATCTCAAAAAGAAGTGATTTCCTTTTTTCTCCAATAATTGT
>JASGXE010019100.1:0-13191 GCA_030068105.1 Sinentomon sp. SZTP_YWyxl
TATGTACCAACTTCCTGGTGGCATTATGCGGCATTACAGCAACAGAAATATTTTTGGTGTCTGTATCATGAATATTTTTGGTATCGGTATGCGAAAAGGGCATCATAACTGACTCAACCATAAGTGATCAGATATGCTCAACTGAGGTCCACTTTGCACATCTTGGACAGAGAAACTTTTGGCAAAATTTCAGCCAAATCGGACAATCCGTGTAGGAAGAGATGCAATTCAAAGGTGGAAAAAACTGAAAAAAGCTACCAGTGGAAAATGCAAAAAAAGAAAATGGATGGCAAATTTTCTTGGATGGAAGGAACCTCCGGAACTTTGAAAATGTCCTGTAGCCTCATTTATCATCCGATTTTGATGAAACAAAGACCATTTTTCAGAAAATTTTGATTTTGTCATGGTCAAAAAACCAAAAATGAGTTTCTGATCATTTTCACCCATTTTCAGTACACGCCATCTCTTAAAGAGGTGCAGGCACATTCTCACTACCCACCTTCTGCATCAGGGCTTCATCATGAGGTCTCAGACAGAATTAAGGCATGGCGTGTCCTGAAAGTGGGTGAAAATGACCATAAACTTGTTTTTTTGTTTTTCCCCATGACAAAGTTCATGATTTTCTGAATAGAATGGTCTTTGCTTCATCAAAATCGGATGAAAAATGAGGCTGCAGGACATTTTCAAAAGTTGCGGAGGTTCCATCCAAAAAAATTTGCCATCCATTTTCATTTTTGCATTCACCGCGAATCACTTTTTTCAGTTTTTTCCACCTTTAAATTGTATCTCTTCCAAAACGGATTGTCCGATTTGGCTGAAATTTTGCCAGAAATGTTGTGTCCAAGATGTGCAAAGTGGACCTCAGTTGAGCATATCTGACCACTTATGGTTGAGTTAGTTATGATGCCCTTTTCGCATACCGCTACCAAAAATATTCTAGAGTAAGGCCATTTCTGTTGCTGTAGTGCCACATAATGCCACCTGGAAGCTGGTAGGTAGTGGTCCAGTTTGCACCTCTGATGTTAATAACCACCTCCAAAAAATTTCAGATGGGGCAAACGGCTTAGAAGAAGTATCAATTCTTGCAAGAGGCTGTTTTTAGCAGGTTTTCAGAAATTATAACCACAACGGTTGGAGATAGAGAATTCTAGTTTGCACCATTTTTTTAGTCTCAAAAAGACAAAAAAGATAAAAAAAAAATCAAAATCGGTCCATGGGCTCCGAAGTTAGCATTTTGAGGACACGCCATCCCTTAAGATTCGTGTTCGTAAAGCATAATAACTATTCAAAAATCTGATACGAAGGGGTAAGGGAGTAAGCATGTATGCGTGAACATAAGATAATTCGCAGCATTCTAAACTCCACTTGTAACGTTACGCATTGGTTCACATCTACACTTTGGTATCTAAAGATGGTTTGCTATTTTTTTTTCATTCTTTGAGATGTGATGAAAATGCCATGCATTGTGATGATGTAGGTACCTACCTTCCTTGCCATGCCCAGAGGTGGAAATAATTTCACTTCCGATGAAGTGGCCAGTCAAATGGGAAGGTCAGTGAACCAGAGTAAATTTTGTGATTCAAAAACCAGACTTTAAAATATGAGTTACAATGCACCCAATGAGTCAGAATGACAGATGCACAGATCTGTGGCACACTTTTTAAACGTATTATTCATCCAATTCCAGTTACTGTCATATATCTACTTTAAATTCACGGAT
Source organism: Sinentomon sp. SZTP_YWyxl (assembly GCA_030068105.1). Classification (NCBI taxonomy): domain Eukaryota; kingdom Metazoa; phylum Arthropoda; class Protura; order Sinentomata; family Sinentomidae; genus Sinentomon; species Sinentomon sp. SZTP_YWyxl. The sequence continues at coordinate 1,721 of JASGXE010019100.1, forward strand.
TCACCCCATGCCAACTAGTTCAATTCCATCAGATTTACCTAGGCAAGCATATCCGGCAGCAGAAGACGCCAACCCAGCTGCAGTTGGAAAGTTATTGACTGAACAGATGTGGAATCTGATATCATTTCCTGACAGAAGGACACCTCTTGAATCAGAAAACTTATTGGTAACAGTTTCATCGTATCTTTTTCGGACTGAAAAAAGGGGCGCAAACTATATTAACAGTGGTGGGACAATATTAAAATATCGACCTATGAACACCTCTGGACACCCCATGATCTCAAATTGTGTCTGACGCCAAGATCCGTTTCACAAACACTGTAAGTAGCTACCTGGTTTAAAGCCATTTTAGGATCGATGTCAAGATCGATGATCTCCTAGACCCAAGAAATTAAACAGAAAAATGTTAGCGGCTGATGCTTTCAGTGACCTGGAATCCAGGCAAATGATTGTAACAGGCTTTCTTGTCAGAATTTTAAAATTCCAAGGATGTTTTTTTTTATCTTCCATCATTGGATAAAATTACTTCCAAGTTGACTTTTTGCATGCGCATTAGTTTTCGAGATTTGTCGAAATTCAAGCAGTTTCGAAGTATTCAAGGAGGGGTCTTTCAATTCAAGGAGTTTCAAGGACTTCAAGGTAGCAGTGTGCACCCTTAATAGCTTTGGTACTTCCAAGCCTAAAAACGGCCAGTCTCCCTTACCTTCTAAAAATTACCTGTTAGTGTCATAGATTTTCACCAAAAGGCCCGAACAAGGGTAATCACATTTGAAAAAATCTGCCAAAGTTGTCAACATCTGCCGAGCTTGATTGGGTGGTACATTGGTTTTCACCTTCAGATGTCATCAATTAGGCCTCCAGCATGCTAAGGTGACTTTCACCTCTGCCAAAATCTCTTATGTAATAGGTATTCAATCTGTAATATCCAATCTGCTTCAATTAGAAGATAACAAAAAGAAAAATGAGAAGCCAAACCAACTCACTTTCTCGTAAGCAGTTCTGCAACCTCTTATTGGAAATGTCCTGTTTCCTGCAATAAATAAATGAGAGAGAGGGAGAAATGTTAAAACGAAGAAAGCTGCCATCCATATGAGCAAGTATTTTAAATGCAACTTCACACCAGCCAAATTGGGGTTGAAGACTCGTGTCATGTGACCGGGAAGACACAGACATCAATTCACGATATTAAACTGCCCAAAACATGTTTTTCTCCATATTCGTGTTGACAGACACGAGGAAGGATCACGAAAATTCCCATATGTCAAGCACCTCTGGAAGCCATGGCCATGGGTGTATGCCATGTTCCTTTTTTTTTTTTCAAAATCTTTCGAGACACCTACACCATGAAAAAAATAGATTGACTGGTCAGCTGTGTTTTTCTCTGAATGCCACTCTGAAATGAAATTCTCTGTGGCAGTTCGGACATGACTGGTTTATATTTTGTACATTACAAACACAAGTGCTCTCATTCCATTAATTTGATAGATTATTTCTGGTCATTGCTTGGATCGCAACATGTCAATGTGCATCCCCCCTCAACCAAGGTGGATACTTTTCAACCAAGGTGGGTACTTTTCACGAAAGATCTACCTACCTATCAATGTCTCAGAGCTCATCCCTGATGTTGGAAGTGTGGACAGGTGCAGCTAGACAAGCAGCATGAGCACAGGTGAATAAGAGTCTGGGCAAGCCATGGGTAGGATAACGTAGCACACCCAAGCGTGGATGAACATAACAACTAAACTACCTTGGCCCATATGAACAAAACGTAATGTGATGAACTGTGATGGTCTATTTGATTATGTGCTAATTTCTTTCCTCTTTCAATTCTTCTAGGAGGGAGAGAGGGTTTAATGTCTACGAAGAAATCTTTCCATGAGGAGAAGAATTTGTTTCCTCAAGGGGAATGATCACAGAACTGAGGGAAGATTGGCTGATCCAAAAGACTGAGCACAGGTTAATTAAGTACCTGAACTGAATTCTTCGTCAATGTGAAGGAATTCTGGAACTTCAAGATTCCACATTCCTGTTGCTCACTTCATGAACTGTGACATGGAGAAATCAGTGTTTGCCCACAATGATTGATGAGTGGATTAGCACTTGACAACACTAGTGCCTTAGTCAATTTGTACGGAAGATAACCCTCCAGTTGATGGTAGACTTTGTCTTTGAACTCACCACCAAAAGTCAAAAGTGTGTTGTGAGAGATCAGTGAACCAGTGCAACCCAATTCAAAGTTAAACTAACAATCAATACTCTGTGAAGTGTCATTCCTTCGGGAGCAACGATGTTGTGTGACGGACAGATTCAGTGGAGACTTGTGTGAAGCTGGGAGGAGGGATTGAGGAAAGACAGCAAAGAATGGAGTTCAGAATCAATGTGTATTGATGATCGATTGGTCAATATTTGTTCATATGATTTGTATAGGATGTCTGTTACAATTCATTGCTATTGTAATTGAAGTGCAATAGTGCAATTTGGATGGTGATTTGTGCAAACTAGGTAGGTATCTCAGATAAGTGGTATTTGACTTCTGTTGTGGATGCACTTATACGGCGGAGAGATCATGACGGGGGTAATGCTAACTCCGAGCTGCGAGGTAAATTTTTGCCATCTGCTCCAATGGCAAAAATTTACCTCGCAGCTCGGAGTTAGCGTTGCCCCCGTCATGATCTCTCCGCCGATAGTGTTGTGCATTATCGACCTGAATTGTCCTTGTCCATATCAATAGGTAATTGAAGGAGAAGAGAGAAGAAAAGACAAAGTTGCAGGTCCTGAGTAACTACTAGTCACGATACAGAACCAAGCAACAAAATAGATTTTATCAAGAAAATATGGTCAGAGGAAACAGTTTACCAACAAATTTCAGCACAAATAATGTGCAAAAGACATCAGCCAATAAAAATTCAAACCAAATTGCATGAAAATTTAACATACTCGCCATTGAGCCACAGAATATCTTCTTTGAAATCTGGACTAGCAAACACAGTCGTTTTGGAGTTCATCTGCAATCAAAGGAAAACAAAGATTGCATTCCAGGTATCACACAAAGAGAAAAAAAAATTAAAACATGCCATTGCGACTGGTGTTACCTACTGTAGCAAGAAAAAGGCTAGGTAAAAGATGCATAGGCCAATATAAATAATGATAACGGTTGATTAACAAAACCGGACTAAATTCTGAACCAGCAAAAAACAATAAATTACCTATCTCAGTCACCATGTTTGATGTGTTGCATGTCACCAGGCAGAATGAAGCTTGTTCAAGTTCCACCTGGCTTTGGCAAGTGATCCATGGATTTCAGGTCTGAAATTTGGTGGACCATCTATCTTCACTAGGGATGTGCGGCACCACTTAGTCGGCACTCGGTACCACCGGCACCAAGGGGTGCCGAATCCTTAGCGTTCGCTAAGTTTTTGGTGCCGCGGCATTTTCGGCACTCGGCACCTCCCACAGTCAATGCCGGCCACATCGCACTTCAATGCCTCAGCCTCCTCTGTTGAGGAGGCGCAAGACATGGGTTGAGAACAAGTGCAAACACAAGATAACTGCAAAAAGAATTACTAATCGCATCAGAAAATACCTGGTATAAATTCTAAGCTCAAATTTAAAGTGGTATAAAAACAATATGAATGTTGCTCCATTTGTTGCTGAGTGTTGCTATCTGGGTTCAGAAAGTGCCGAATTTAGGTGCCGAATGAAAGGCACTTTCCCAGTGCCGGCTTGGTGCCGGTGCCGGCCAAAATTCTTGGTGCCGCACATCCCTAACCTGTACCTTCTCTTTTTCGCTCCCTGCCAAATTTGCATCTTTCTGCAATCTCTGGGATAGTTTCACACGCCCTTTTCTGAAAAAGCCTCCCTGAGGCATCGAAAACCACTCTTCCACTGCCACTTTCAGCTCCACAACATTTTGGAGGTGCTCCCAATGGTTTCTTTGGCCATCAAAGTTGCATGGAAAATAATCTGCTGGTGCCAGTGCATGAAAAGGGGATGATTGATTGGGCCATATTTTGATGCTGAGGTCGAGACATGATTCCAACTCCAACCTTGTTTTTCACAGGAATGGCATTCTCTTCCGGGATAAGGGTGTCTTTTGCGGCTTTCCCATGACTTTTGCAATTCATTTCCTATGATTGTCAAAAACAGAGGCCTAAAACAGAAACTCCTAATTCAAATCACATAAGGTTGTTACCAGCGTGCACATGCTGCTCCCGTATTTCAGTCTTAAAGTACCGCACAGCCTCTTCTACTGATACTCTACCATTCCTACAGCCATAAAAAAACATGTCATGATGGGGCAACTGGGCGCAACTATCCGTGCTAGGGCCACAGTTAACCTGACCATTAAGGGATCAGATATTCCAATAAACATTGGATACAATCCTTCAATGTTCGAGCAATAAAGATATGGACCTCTTTGCCACTGCATATTCATGTAATCAGTAGGCCAAACATGTTTAAGAGGCAGTTTTTGGGGGGAGATGTCACCTACAGCTGCAGAGGAACCGTTAACATGACATGACAAATTATTATCTGTGGACTGCTTCTTAAACAAGCAAAACAACGATCATCTAGGCTGGGTAATTTTCTGAGACATCTTCAATATTAATTTGAAAATCACGTTTCACCCCGATTATCCCCCGAAAAATGTTGAGATCAGGAGAACAAAGCAGGGTTTGCTCTGTTTCCAGTATGTCAACCTAGGTGTTGTTTTGAAGTGTGTGGTATGTCGATTCTGAAAAAGAATTGATATGCCTCTCCTGCCAAGCATCTGTAACCTTTCAAAACAGGTGATTGCTAACATTGTTCCTATTTTCTTTTTCCAAACTTGTGGTTGTGCTACTTTCGCAACCCTCACCTACTCAAGATTTTCGGTCGTATTCCCCATTGCAACTCACCATCAGGTGCCACCCAATAACCAATTCAACAGACGGATGCATATTTCGCAACAATGAAAATGAATAAGCATCATGCGCGTTTTGCATAGAAATTAAATTTTCTCAAGACAGATCTATCCATTGAATTGACTAATGAGTTGAACCTGAGGGTGAGTTGCAACGGGGAATCCATCGGGTGAGTTGCAACGGGGAATCTTGCACCAGAAATCCACGATATGGATATGCAATTTTGCCATCACTTCCCATTTCTGTGGTGCTTCCTGCGCACTCTCTTGCCCTTTGCAGTTATACTGGCTCAATTTCACCAACTGATCTAATGGGTGACTGCTGCTCGTGTTATGTGCAACCGTTTGATTGGTTCTTTGTATGTTATCACGTTCGTGAGAAGTTGGTACTTTCTTGGAAAAATGAATAGAAATGATTTCATGCCGCAATCAGGGGCCATGGATGAAAAAAAAATATTTTTTTTTTGATTATTTTCACGAAATTTCGACTTTTTTATCACGAAATTTCGATCTTCTGTCGTCTCGAAATTTCGATTTTTTTTTCTCGAAATTTCGACTTTTATTCCTCGAGATTTGGACTTTTCGCTCGAAATCTCGACTTTTATTTCTCGAAATTTAGACTTTTTTCTCGAAATTTCGACTTTTTGGGTAGGGTATTTCTCCAAGTTTCGACTGTATTTTCTCAAAATTTAGACTTTTTCTCACGAAATTTGGACTCTTTTTTCCTCGAAATTTCGACTTTTTCAGATGGGGCTGAAACATGGACCAGAGGAATGGTGGCACCGTCCCATAGGTGCCAATCATGCTTCACACAAGACCACATTTGGACTGATGGGAGGGACCGTCCCATGAGACCTGCTCCCAAAATATTAGGATGAAACGCAGGACCCAAATGACCGTCCCAACAGTGCGTGGGACCACCGTGGGACCCCATGGAATCATCATTGGACCCCGCTGATGGGAGGGACCGCCCCATGTGGCCTGCTCCCAAAATATTAATATGAAACGTAGGACCCATGGGACCATCCCAAAAGTGCGTGGGACCACCCTGGGACCCCGTGGAACATTCATGGGACCATTATTGGACCCCGCTGATGGGAGGGCCGTCCCATGTGGCCTGCTCCAAAAATATTGGCATGAAACGTAGGACCCATGGGACCATAGTGGGACCCTTTGGACCCATCATGGGACCCCATGGAACCATCATTGGACTCCATGGGTCCAGCATGGGACCCCATAGGACCATCGTGGGACGGCATGGGATGTTCATGGGACCACCGCAGGACAGATCATGGGATCCCGTGGAACATAGGCCTAAGTGCATGAAAACACATTTTCGGTCGACTGCAGGCCAGCATAAACACCTGCGGTTCGGTTGGCTGCGGAGCGTCATTTACAATGGCTAATGGTGTGGTTGGTCGAGGTACAGATGCTTGCCAAATTGGTGACCCATGGGGTATATAAAGGGGCAGTTTTGAGGCAAACAAAAACTGACCAAAAATCTGAATTTCTGGACAGTTGTTTGCGTAAAAACTGTCCGCTAAATTACCCCCATGGGTCACTTATAAAGGCAAGCATCTGTTCCTCCCATCGACACTATTCGCCTTTAAAATGACGCTCCGCAGTCAACCGCAGGTGTTTATGACGGCCACCCAGAATGTGTTGTGGCTGTTTGGGCCACCCTGCATGGAGAAAAAATCTTCCTTTCTGGACCAGGAAATCATGATGTTTTCCATCACTGATTTTTCCATGTTTTGGGTAGGATAATCCCCGAATGGCCCCTCAAAAACCACAATAAGCTGCCCCATGCTCTCCCAAGGAAGTTTAGGCATACTCGTACCTTGCAGTTCATGCATTCACTATGGAATGTGATCACAGCCTCTGGGTGTGTGGCCACCATGCTTTCTTTCATTTCATTGGCCTCTGCGGGTCAAAAATCACATCAGACTGTGATGCTCTGTCCAGCACAAATTCGGTCAAATTGTCAGGAAACAGAGTTGTACATGATAAATCAATAACAGAAAAGAAACAATGCACAACACGGAATTGGAAATTTTTCCTGGAGCCCAGTTGTATCGATGAACAATGCTTGGAAGAAGTGTGCTGAAATGTATCATTGCAGTTCCTGGTTCCAAGAGATATGCACTACTTGAAAAACTTCCACCTACCTCGGAACAATTCAAGGTCAAGCTGATGGAATCGTTCAGTGGAAGGATTAGGTTCTCATCTCTCTTTCCCCCTGAAATATGCAGACAAAAAATAGAAGAATGGGCAGACAGGCAGAGATATTGCAAACGCAACAATGCAGAAGATAGAAACAGATGACATTACTTAACATCTGCAGGTACCAGTGATGGTGATGATGAGGTTTCCCTAACAATTCAAATGCAGTGGATTGTGCTGCTCCCTTTGAACTTTTGAAGCACAAAAGAAAATAAAAGACAGTGGGCAGCTGCACAGTGACACTGTTTTTAAAAGATATTTGGAAATTTTACAACTTGACCCTGACCATGTTGGAGATGATGTGAAGTTGAAGTTCAATTTGGCAACATTCTTATCATACTGATGATGGTGCAGAATACTTTGAAACACCCGCATCTACATTTGAACCACACATAAAGAGGTGGGAAATAAAATAGCCTACCTAGGCAGGTAGGTAGGTAGGTAGGTACCCATCGCCGAAGAAAAGAATTATTGTCAGGCCCAGGTGATTGCGGATGTCATCATTAAGTACCAATGTCAAAATTTAGCCTGTCACGTGTCTTGCCACATCTGAGATAAACACCATTTGCAGATGCTGTTCCTCCTGCTGAACCGAATGAAATAAAAATTTCGACATTTTTTTCAAACTGATTTATTGCGATAGGCATTACCTAGCTACCTACCTTTTTCCAATGATAGGCATCTGCCTGAGGCACAAACTCATTTGCTCAATGAAACGAATTAGGTAGGCATTGTTCTGAATGTGGCCTATCTCATCTGATAAGGCCACAATGATTCACTGTTGCACCATTCAGGGCCGGCTCGTGGTTTTTTGGCACCCTAGGCAGTTTGATTTTTTGCGCCCCCAGCCGAGGGGCAGATCCAGCTCTTTGCGAAGGAGTGCACTGCAGACTTGTCAGGAGGAATTCCGTTCCCCAGAGGTCCTTGATTTTTTAGATTAAGGAAGTCATCTGGAATGTATGTGTTCTTTAACGTGCACAGCAGGGTTGGAAAAAAAACATGCTTTTTTTCTTAAAAAACATAAAAAACGTTTTAATCGTTTAAAACATGTTTTTTTTTTGTTTACGTTTTTTTCATCTGTTTTTTTTTCGTTGTTTAAAACGTGTTTTAAACAGTTTTAAACGTGTTCCAAAAGCTGGCAAGGCTAATTTTGCAATAATTTACTGACAATGGTACTTGAAAAAGGCAACAATAATGGTTTTATTGACAACAACAGAAAAACGTTGAAAATTGAGTAAATAAGCAAAAAGCATTTTTTTTTGTTTTTGCAGATTGTTTTAAACAAAGCATTTCAAACAAGTTGCGGTTGTTTTAAACATGTTTAAAACATGTTTTAAACACAATTTTGTTTTAAACAAACTGTTTTAAACAAACTGTTTTAAACAAATCATGGTTGTTTAAAACATGTTTAAAACAGATTGTTTTAAACAGAATGTTTTAAACGAACAACCCTGGTGCACAGTGTGATGCTGCACATGGGACCTCCTGCTTAACGGCTCATCCGAAGGAGACGAGGGACTTGGCCACTAAGCTCCTTTCAGCAGCACAACCTGGGGAACAAGGGTGATCTCCCATCCAAGCACTATCCAGGCCCAACGTTGCTTAACTTCGGTGTTCTGATGGGAACCAGTACAAGCCACGAAGTATGCGCTGCTGGCAACGCAGATTATTCAGTGCAGATGCAGATGCCATATTTATTGGGCCAGTATCCCAACAGGCAAGTGCAGGAGTCCTGTTTTTGAACACAAGATAAATGCAGTCTGAAGATGCAATCATAAGGCTTCACGTAAAATGTCAAAGAATGGAGAGCTGTCACTCTGGGATTTATGTGCCATTGCTTTGTCAGACATTGGGGTGGACAGGTTTGCTTTTTCTGCCACGATTCAGAATGGAATGTCAGGGACAGAATATGACCACAGATAAAAAAGGGCCCTGTTTCTTTTAAGTCATTGGCCGAAAAATATGCAGGTGGCTGAGCACATTGTGCAGAGTCAATTCATCACATTCACAAAACAAGTATATTTTTTATCGCGGATATGGCGCCCTTGGACGATTTGGCGCCCTGGGCAAATGCCGTTTTGACCGTATGGTCGGGCCGGCCCTGGCACCATTAGGTACCGACGTATCGAGGTTCAGAAATTTAAACAAGCAACATTGCATTACAGCTTTTATGGTTGCTGTTTTTGAGAAAATACCAACAAACTGCAAGGTAAATTACAACTTACAATATTTAATGACAGCGATATTAACTGGTGCAAGACAAGAAACAACTTTCATTGGATACGGCAACATTCTTGTCTGATGATTAGAGGGGTATCCTCTTGTAGTTAGATAAACTGCTCTGTAAACCTATTTTTATGTGCACCTGTATAAAGAAAATCAAATAAAAAATTTATTTCACTGATTTCCAGAAACTGACTTTATTTTCAGGCTGCTTTTTGATTGCTTTGCTTGGAAAACAATCCACAAAAGAATATTTTCATAAATTTGTAGTAAAATGCAAATGTGAAGGTGATGATCTCACAAGACAAAAACCCCATTAATTTAAAAAAACCGGCATCTCTAGGATTTGATCGCCTGCGCAAAAATTCAGATGTGCTAGCCCATTTCCACTGAACGCTTAAGACTGAGTTACATCGCAATTGCAATGGTACCTACCTAAGTCCGCTAAAGTAAACAGCTGATCATGAATTGCATTGCTTCGTGATTATGTTTTTGGTGTTTCCACCTTAGTGCAAAAAAGAAGGAGCCAGGAGTTTATGAATCTGATTGACACCTGAAGAATCTGATATCTACCTGAGTATTCTAAAGTAAACAGCTGATCCTGAATATGGTTACTGTATGATCATGTTTTTTTGTGTTTCCACCTGAAGTGGGGACAATAAGACAGCCAGGCCAATAACTTGGGGATCCACTTTAACTAGATGGTAGGAACCTACAGAGCACCTTATCCATAACCAGGAGTACATAAATACCTATTTGTTTTCTTTCTTTTTGAACGTGTGAGATTCTCGCAGCATAATGAAATGCTAAAACTAAAAAACTGTTAACAAAAAAATGATAATTTTAATGTGTCATTGCAGTGAACCAAGAAACAAAAACAAAACTAAGAAAAGAAGGAAGAAAGAAAGCAAGCAAGAAAGAAAAATAAAAATGAAAACTGGCAAAATGTGGGAAAAGTCTGGTTGCAATTGAAAAGAAATCACTGAACAATTAGTTGAGTAGGTAAGTCATCGCCGATCTTTGTCTAGGACAAAAACATTTGTAATTAACCTCTCAAGCCCGGAATTACGAATTCGGCATTTGCAATGGTATTCCGCAATTTTCGGCACCAAATAGTGTCGCTCCCGCCGGAATTAATAATTTTTGCAAGGATTTTCGAAAAACAGAAAAAGCAGAAATGCATGCATTTCCCGCCCAACCAAGCCAGATTTCTGCTCTGTGTCAATAAAATCACTCATATTTTGATGTTTTCAACCAATAAAAACACTTTGGCACAAAAAAACTGGCCAAAACACACACAAACCACTGAAAACCGCACCAAAATTGAGCAAAAACTGGAAAAAACAGGAAATTTCAACACGACGCCATTTCAAAACGAATGCAGCAAATCGAGTGAAATAAGCGTCTGCTAATTCGCGCGTCTTTCAACTTTTCGAAAATTCAAATTTCGGCGGTCGGGAGATGTCGAGCGATCGCGAAAAAAGGCGCCAAAAACAGGAACTCGAAGACAAAAACCCGGGAAATTTGAAAATTGCGCCAATTTGAAACGGTTGGACTGATTTTGGTGGAATAAACGTCGTCTGGATCGCTGTTTGTTCCTCTTTCCGAAAATGAAAATTTTAGCCGACGCGATTCGCCGCATTTGCGGCGATAAACCCATTTGAATGCATGGTATTCCCGCGCTTACGGTGTACGGCAGTCGGCAAATCGCTACAGCTTTAAACAACCTTACGTCAGTCGGATATCAGTTGCAGTTTTTGAGCGCGTATGGTGTACGGGCGCCGGGCTTGACCGGTTAATGGGGTTACAGTCAGGGATGGGTAGGATATAATATGTCACGTATTATACGGTAAAATTTACGGTTTTAGGTATACGTTGTTTTATATGTACGTAAAAAACCCACGTATTATACGTTTCGCCGGATGCCAGCACATCGCACATGTTTTTGGGGTGCAACGTGGCAGGTAAATTGATTGGGCTTATTGCCAGAGTCGTAACATATGTATTTCTTTTGATAATTAAAGAAGTTTAAACGAAAACGAACAGGGTTAAGATACAGGACCTGTGCATGAACATGTCGACATTTATGCCAGTTATGTTAAGTCGATTCGTTCATGTTGTG
>JASGXE010019101.1:0-16692 GCA_030068105.1 Sinentomon sp. SZTP_YWyxl
TAGGAACTGGGTTAGGTTAGGTGCAGGTTGTTTCAACCTTTAACCGGTCAAGCCCGAGCGCCGTTGATTTACGTCCGCTAAAAAAACAGTGCGTACGAGCGACGTAAATATTCGTCAAAGCCGCCAAGATGTGATTGTACGAATGACGTAAATACACGTCCGCATGTGCATTCCATTTTCAAGGGATTTGAATTTAATTACGTAATATCAGCACCACTCAATAATATTCACAGCCGGAAAGAGGAAAAAATCCAGCAGACTTTTATTCCACCAAAATCAACCGTTTTCATTCAGCGCACTTTTCAAATTTCCCGCTTCTTTCTCTCAAGTTCCTGTTGAAGGCACCTTTTTTGCGCGATCGTGCGACATCTGCCGCCCGCCGAAATTTGAATTTTCGGGCAGTGGAAAGATGCGAGATTTAGCAGACGCTTATTTCACGTGATTTGCTGCATTCGTTTTGAAATGGCGTTGTGTTAAAATTTCCTGTTTTTTCCAGTTTTTGCTCAATTTTGATGCGGTTTGAAGCGTTTTGTGGGTATCTTGGCCGTTTTTTTTTCTGCGGGGGGGTTTTTTTTTGTTGAAAACATTAAATTATAGGCGATTTTAATGACACAGAGCAGAAATCTGGCTTCGTTGGGCGGGAAATGCATGCATTTCCGATTTTTCCGTTTTTCGAAAATCCTTGCAGAAATTATTTATTCCGGCGGGGGCGACACTCCGTGTTTCCGAATGGTGCGGAAAAGCATTTCTAAAACCAGAATTCGTAATTCCGGGCTTGACCGGTTAAGCGCCGCCACCAACCAAGGGTGCCACCGGGAGTCATAAATTATTTATAACAAATGCCATTGGCCCATACGCTGACCCATTTTGGATCAAAAATGTCATATTTCACTTTTTTGCAGAAAAGCAATCTTCAAATCTTCCCATACAAGCCTGTAGAAATAAAAAAAAAAGAATTTCATCAGAATGTGATTTGTTTCAGAATCAACACTATAAATGAAACAGGACCAGTGATGCACACCAAACCTCAATCTTCAAACGCATTTGTCTCTGAATAACACATTGCTGCAGTGCTTATGTTGTTGCCGCCGATGCAAGAATGTGCTGCCATCGTGCGATATGCCGATCGAAAGGGGATTGGAGAGCCAAGAGACCTCCCCCACACCCACATACACACCACCAATACAGCAGAAAGCAGCGCAGTTAAAATTGGCCAGGCTTTATTCAAACTGACAGAGCCTTCTCTGTTTTCGTCCTCTGTAATGAAGTGGATGAACAAGTGAGCTGTGACGAGAATCCCCGACGTCAAGAATTTTCAGTCACAAATTTATGACGTTCGGAAATTTTGATTACTTTATTCCTACCAAAAATGCGCCAGGTCCATGATTTTCTTCCTTCGTCATAAATTTATGACGTGCGGCGTCACCGTGGAAATGCGCCGGCATGACGAGCTTTGAATTTTGTCATAAATTTATGTCTTGCGGTGCAGTAAGGCTAAGTTAGATTTCAATAATTGCAATACACAGAGAACCTAACCTGACCTGACCTAACCCAACCGAACTTGACCTATCCGACTACCCGACAGAGAAAAGGCAAACCCTCTGCTGTATGATAGGGCCAAAGGGGGACACAATTGCATGGCTTAGCACGGAGAGATCATGACGGGGGTAACGCTAACTCCGAGCTGCGAGGTAAATTTTTGCCATCTGCTCCAATGGAAAAAATTTACCTCGCAGCTCGGAGTTAGCGTTACCCCCGTCATGATCTCTCCGCTGTTAGAGGACGGCTGTTTTCTGACAATTTCCCTGCCATCGTGCAATTGTGTCCTCTCTTTTAACGACTTAACCCGAAATCATAATCATGCTGCCATTCTTCTTGATTTTGTGCAATGAAATTTCTCTTTTGCAGACGACAGAGATCGACACTGTAAAACACACACAGATGATGGCAGATATACTTGCAATCTATGTGGGAAAACATTTACACGCATGGAAGGACTGGTAAGGTGTTTTTTGACAGTTCTGCTTAATCAATTTTTTGAAAGGTCAATACCTAATTTTGATAAGCGATGGGGTTTTTTTTTACTTTTTCAGGCTTAATTCCCCTGTGTGTTGAGATGATCCCATGCGACTGAAGAAGGGTGCAATTTAGAATCTTGGAAATTTGACCCCAGTTTTGCTTTTCTTTCCACTTTCTGATGATTTGGCTGCCATTTTATCTATGGAGGATGGGATTTTTTTATGGTAGATGGGCGAGATGGGAAAGACATGGGAGACTCTCTCTTCTTCTTTTTTTTTTTTTTTTTTTATCTTTTACCCCTTGATCCCATAGAAAAATCTGAAGATGAAAAAAATGATTGCATATTCCAGCGACCCATGACTGATCCTGTGACTCATCCTGTAAGTTGAGTTGACTGATCCTGTGAAATATTATGATCCTGTCAGGCTTCATGCAGTCCTATTTTTTCCTATTTTTCCTATATTTTTCACATGAGCTTATTTTTCCTATTTTTTTCCTATTTTTTCGGGCGGTCATGTTTTTTTCCTATTTTTTCCATGTTGCCTAGAGAAATAATATTATTTTTCGGCCAATGATGAATGTTTGAATTAAGCCTCTGACTGACATGAACTGTGTTTATTTAATTTTTTGTTTTTGGATTCGGTCAAAATTGGCGGAGAATCGGATTCGATTTGAGATTCAAATTTTAATCGTTCAAATCAAATGATTCCGAAGTGAAATGACCGACTTGAAAATGATAAACTTTACGGAATTGATGTTTTGATGAAATTCAGATTCTTGTGACAGGTTGCAAAAGGTCGCGAGCGCACGAGCAATGCTCGCGGGACGGCTGAGAGCCGATCGGGTCCGAAATGGGCCGGAGAGCAAAAAAAAGGAAATTTTGCCAAAATATGACCGGGCTCGAGAATCCGTGCTCGAGGTCTCCAAATGACTTCTTTCAGCCCTGGTACTGACATTAAAAGTTGTTGTTAATTATAGATATTTTTGGGTTGAAAATCTCATCTCTAGGGTTAAATCCCATTTTTGGGGTTAAAATTCCCATTTTTGGTGCTGAAAATCCTATTTTTTGGGGTTTAAAATCCTATTTTTTTGGTGTTGAAAATCCTATATTTTTTTTCGATCCCGGCATGAACCCTGTCCTGTGAAGATGGTGCTTGTCCTTTAAAATCCTCAAAATCAAAAAGGTTCACTGCTTGAACTTTTTAAACCCTTCCCCGAAATGCTGAACCATGCAAAAATTTTGCATTATTTTGGGATTTAAACCAAATTTGAAATTGCTGCTTTTGATAACTGTAGGCCTTACCTAGCTTTTGCACAATTTATTCTTCTGCATCCAAGGTGGTGCTATAATTTATTCAGGTCCATGTTTTGTCACTGACTTACCAAACCGGAAATACCAAACTGGTAGTAATTTCATTGTTCCTGCTTGCTTTTCTTCATTCAATGCTGCCTTTTGGCTCTTAGTTGTTGCCAAGTCACTTCTGCTTTAATTGTTTGAGATCTCTGTGTTTGGCAGAAAAATCCAAGTCTTTGCCTAGTTCCTTTTTGCTTTGTGCCAGAACTTAAATTGTGGGAACTTATTTTGATGGAAGGCTCAAGGGATGGGCCAATATTTTCGTTTTCTGCAGATCTATTTACTGTCTTTCCACAGGCTGAACACATGAACATTCACCAGGGAGTGAAGCCATTTCAGTGCCGACATTGCCCCCGAGGTTTGATTACTGCCTATTTTATTTGCCTTCACTTTTTTATCCTTATCACTTTTTTACCTTAAAAAAATAATGAAAAAGATAATGCAGCATACACACATTAGCCTTTTTCTTGTAAAAGTGGACTTGATGACCATTTTTTCACCTTGTTTCGACCCATGTAGCATAAACACATTAGGCAAGTGGAATCATTGCATACTAAGTTGTTGGAAGTTTTCTGAACATAAAGTGGGTATTGGAAATCGTCTCGATGGCAGTTCGCACCATTTTTGATTTTTGAACTCTTACAAAGTGTTGTCACGTACTCATAACCAGCATCAACTGGAAAATTGTATTGAGATGAGAACAATGGACAGGGTTACCACTGTCTGGGAAAGTCAAGCGAACACATGAAAAGTCAGGTAAATTCGCAAAAGTATGCTCAGAGTCGTAACATATTGCAAAGATTAGAAGCATCTGAAGGACTTGTAAAAATATTCGCTTACGGAAGAAGTGTTGGCTAGAACTGGAGCTGACCACTTTTTTCAAAATGTCGGGAATGAAGCCAGGGAATGTTAGGAAAAGTCAGGGAAATGAAATTCCAAAAAGTTAGGGAACCTGCAATTGGTGATCTCTTTTCTTCTGTTTGTTTTTTTTTTGTGAAGATGATGGGTATTTGGTTCTGAATGATAATTTGGTTCTGTTCTGACTGACCCACTGGAGAACCCTCATTTCCATTGCCGCAGAATGTTCTCGCAAAGTTTTTATGCAAACAAGGAGACACGAGAGTCAATAGTACTCGCATAGTGGCCATCTCGGTGACAGACAGTGAGTGACTGGACCTGTCCCCTTTGTGACTACCTACTTTCCATTTGGTGCACTCGCATGTCAGGTGTGCAAGAACACTTAAATGAATGAAATGAATGAGTCAACTATGAAATTTAACCGCTGCAACATTCTTGTCCATTATCACCAAAAACACGGTAACGAGAGCACAGAGATATTTTCTGCAAAAGGATGGCATTTCCAACACTTTGTTTTTAGGCCTAAATTATGCCTGGTTTTTTCCGATGGATTGGAATTGCAGTAAAATTTTCATCAATTTTTTCCATCGCATATTCTTGTTTTGAAAAATATCTTTGCTTGACATAATTTGATTAGAAATGTGGTGTGGCCTTCTAAAAATTTGATTTGCATTGCACTTCAAATTGGTATAATGGATATTTGATTTCTACGGATCGTCCCATTATTCTGTTTTGCATAGCCGTTTGTACGTGAAGCTCCACCATTGCCCGCAACAATGCAAAAATTCAACAATGGGCTTTCTGTCAGCTTCTCAACCCACTCGTAGAGATTTTTAAATGAAAATTATGCAGAATAGAAATTAAAGTTTTTCTCATTATAAAATCTTATGTAAAGTAGAATCGAGCGAGGGACAATCGTCCGTATTCCCCATTGCAACTCACCCTCAGGTGCCACCCAATAACCAATTCAACAGACGGATGCATATTTCGCAACAATGGAAAATGAATAAGCATAATAAGCGTTTTGCATAGAAATAAAATTTTCTCAAGACAGATCTTTCCATTGAATTGACTAATGAGTTGAACCTGAGGGTGAGTTTCAATGGGGAATACGGCCGAATAATGTGTTTTCATGTCCTTCATCATTTCTAGAGATTTTCCTTTGTTGCAAAATATGCATCCAGATGTGGAATTTTGGTTGCAAGGTTGCAAGTCAGTTGGAAATGGCAGTAAGGGTTGTGTGTTTGGCCACATTTTTGATGATCTTCCCCATTGCATCTCACTCTAGGATTCAACTTCAGCCAATTCAACAGACCGATGCATCTCTCACACCAATGGAAAAGGAATAAGCATTGTGCATTATTTTGTTTTGAGTTTTAACTTGAGGAGGAGTAGCTATGGGGAATACGGCCATTTCCTCTGCTAAGTATGTTGCGTCAAACAAATTCCATTCTTGCAGGATGCATTGTGTTCCTTTTAATTTTACCTAGAATTTCACATACTCTCGTCACGTGCCAAACATGAGAGGAAGGCGCACTCTCCGGAGAGCCAGGAAGACCCTCTCCAGATAAAGGAACCCCCGACTAAAAGGAAACAGAAAGATGACACAGGGGTGGCTGCAGCAAAGAAGAGGGTTAGAGTCAACGCCAAGAAAATGGGAGCAGGAAAACGGACAAAACGGAAGTGCAGTATTGTGCCAGATGAGTGAACAGTTCCACGAGGGCTGTTGATCTCAACGCATTAAGCAATGTGGTGAGAAATTTCTGCCTCCGATCACGCTCATTTCACCCTCTTGTACTCTGGCAGGTGTTTCTGACTGACTGACTTGTAATTTTCCAGAAGCATAGCATGTAACACAAATCCTGTTACGCACAGACACAACATACCTATAGATTGGTTGCATGTCATGGCTATTTTGGTGTCTTGCCGAAACTTTTGCTCTTATGGGAGGCACCCACTCCAATACAATTTGGCCTGTCACAGAAACTTTTACTGTTTTGTGAAGGGAATCACCTGATGCAATTTGGAAATCATTTCCCTCAAATCTCATTTGGCCATTTTCTCTCAATGGTGAATTTTTGCTAAATTAGGATGGATAACTTCGTAAAGGATGTTTCATTTTTACCTATGCAGAATTTTCGAGCAGCAAAATTAGCAGATCTTCGGCAAAAGCCAGATGATGTTGGTGTGCCACCTGAGCCTACTCTTATCAAAACGATTTATGCATGCAGGATAGACTCTAGGTGGAGTAGGAAGAATGGAAATGTGGTGGGTTGTTATAATAATTGAGATCGTTCTTACTGGGTGTACCTATTTGGTGGTTGCCTCCCCACAGCACTCTTGAGTCTTGTTCACTTTGCAAGACCATTGTAGTCTGTTTTGATGATGATGATGATCACTAAATGTAAACGACACTTGCATGCTGTCAAATGGAAATCGTTGAAAACGATCGATTTCTAGAACAAAAGGCCCACATTCCAACTTGCTTTTGATCCTTTGACATCCAATGCATTGGTTTCCCATGACGGCAATTTCACTTGCAACTTCGTTTATGGCAATGCAGAGCCGTATTCGCAGTTTAATCTGGCAAGCGTGCAGGAGTTTTGATGCCCTGTGGGTGTGGTAAAACAAAACATTTCGCAATCCAGGATGGCTTAGTATCACGCATAATATTATGGCGAATTGACTCAAATCATGTGAACTGTTCAGACCTCTGATCTCTGCATACGACTTGTATCAAATGTCATGTCATTATTTTCTGTCTTTGTTGCGTTTCATCTACGATCACTTTTCTCAGATGGTCTTGATAACCTGGTTTCCAACAAACAGATGGCTGTCGGTGGTATACCTACACCGTGGAAAGCGATATCTTCCAACGAAAAACAAGTTTCAGTGAGTTGTGTTTTTGCTCATTTTGTGTCTTCTCACGAGTGTTTCAAAAAATCATGCAACCTGAAAAATTTGCAAGAGCATACTGCTCTTTGCGGACACCCTGTCCTGTTTGATTTTATAATAAAATAAAAATTAGGGATACGGTGTGAGATGACAGGCAACTCCGCGCTGTCGCCCGGCACTTTGCTGGCGGCAAATTATTTTGCCTTGTTTTTGTTGCAATTTGCTTCACACTTTTTCCTATTTTTTCGTATATGAGGTAGCCTGTGTTGGGGCCCTGTGCGGCCAAGGCAGTGATCCTCGCATTAGAAAGCTCGTTAAAATATGCTCGTCGCTTGCCAGTCAAGGCAGCCGAGCATAGGGGAGGCTTCTGCGGAGGCCGGGTATGTTGGCCCTTGATGCTCGGGTGAAGCCCGTGCGGGACCGGGATTTTGAAAACTGCCCCGAAGGGGACAGGATAAAAACTGCCAGGAAGGCAGGTTTAAAACCGGCAAGAGCCGGGATTTTTTTTTTTCCAAGCAAAGCTTGGGCTTTAAAACCGGTACCTGAACGCGGGATATAAAGCGAGCCAAGGCCTGCCGGCTCGTTGCCGAAGCGGAGCCCCTCCTTTTTTCTTTCCCAATGCTCTGTGACTCACCGCCATGTGAACGCTAGCTGGAGTGGCGGTATATAAATAATAATGGTGCTGTTAACCACGCCAAGGGCAGTCCGAAGCCTGCCAAGCGCCTAACGGCGTAAGTGGGATGGGCAGTCACCATTTCATACTTTTAAGGGGCATATTGTTCCCCATATCTTTAATGGCGCCCGTCACTCAAAAACCCCGGAAAAATAAAACCGTGACTGTCTTGACTGTCGTGGCGTGTAATAGACAGCACTAGCCGTCGCCCAGCTTGAACCATTCGTGAACTTTCAGTCCACATCAGGTTCACAATTTGGTGGGGTATGCAAGAGCATACTGCTCTTTGCGGACACCCTGTCCTGTTTGATTTTATAATAAAATAAAAATTAGGGATACGGTGTGAGATGACGGGCAACTCCGCGCTGTCGCCCGGCACTTTGCTGGCGGCAAATTATTTTGCCTTGTTTTTTTGCAATTTGCTTCACACTTTTTCCTATTTTTCGTATATGAGGTAGCCTGTGTTGGGGCCCTGTGCGGCCAAGGCAGTGATCCTCGCATTAGAAAGCTCGTTAAAATATGCTCGTCGCTTGCCAGTCAAGGCAGCCGAGCATAGGAGAGGCTTCTGCGGAGGCCGGGTATGTTGGCCCTTGATGCTCGGGTGAAGCCCGTGCGGGACCGGGATTTTGAAAACTGCCCCGAAGGGGACAGGATAAAAACTGCCAGGAAGGCAGGTTTAAAACCGGCAGAGCCGGGATTTTTTTTTTCCCAAGCAAAGCTTGGGCTTTAAAACCGGTACCTGAACGCGGGATATAAACCGAGCCAAGGCCTGCCGGCCCGTTGCCGAAGCGGAGCCCCTCCTTTTTTCTTTCCCAATGCTCTGTGACTCACCGCCATGCGAACGCTAGCTGGAGTGGCGGTATATAAATAATAATGGTGCTGTTAACCACGCCAAGGGCAGTCCGAAGCCTGCCAAGCGCCTGACGGCGTAAGTGGGACGGGCAGTCACCATTTCATACTTTTAAGGGGCATATTGTTCCCCATATCTTTAATGGCGCCCCTCACTCAAAAACCCCGGAAAAATAAAAAATAAAACCGTGACTGTCTTGACTGTCGTGGCGTGTAATAGACAGCACTAGCCGTCGCCCAGCTTGAACCATTCGTGAACTTTCAGTCCACATCAGGTTCACAATTTGGTGGGGGTATGCAAGAGCATACTGCTCTTTGTGGACACCCTGTCCTGTTTGATTTTATAATAAAATAAAAATTAGGGATACGGTGTGAGATGACAGGCAACTCCGCGCTGTCGCCCGGCACTTTGCTGGCGGCAAATTATTTTGCCTTGTTTTTTTGCAATTTGCTTCACACTTTTTCCTATTTTTTCGTATATGAGGTAGCCTGTGTTGGGGCCCTGTGCGGCCAAGGCAGTGATCCTCGCATTAGAAAGTTCGTTAAAATATGCTCGTCGCTTGCCAGTCAAGGCAGCCGAGCATAGGAGAGGCTTCTGCGGAGGCCGGGTATGTTGGCCCTTGATGCTCGGGTGAAGCCCGTGCGGGACCGGGATTTTGAAAACTGCCCCGAAGGGGACAGGATAAAAACTGCCAGGAAGGCAGGTTTAAAACCGGCAGAGCCGGGATTTTTTTTTTCCAAGCAAAGCTTGGGCTTTAAAACCGGTACCTGAACGCGGGATATAAACCGAGCCAAGGCCTGCCGGCCCGTTGCCGAAGCGGAGCCCCTCCTTTTTTCTTTCCCAATGCTCTGTGACTCACCGCCATGCGAACGCTAGCTGGAGTGGCGGTATATAAATAATAATGGTGCTGTTAACCACGCCAAGGGCAGTCCGAAGCCTGCCAAGCGCCTAACGGCGTAAGTGGGACGGGCAGTCACCATTTCATACTTTTAAGGGGCATATTGTTCCCCATATCTTTAATGGCGCCCGTCACTCAAAAACCCCGGAAAAATAAAAAATAAAACCGTGACTGTCTTGACTGTAGTGGCGTGTAATAGACAGCACTAGCCGTCGCCCAGCTTGAACCATTCGTGAACTTTCAGTCCACATCAGGTTCACAATTTGGTGGGGGTATGCAAGAGCATACTGCTCTTTGCGGACACCCTGTCCTGTTTGATTTTATAATAAAATAAAAATTAGGGATACGGTGTGAGATGACAGGCAACTCCGCGCTGTCGCCCGGCACTTTGCTGGCGGCAAATTATTTTGCCTTGTTTTTTTGCAATTTGCTTCACACTTTTTCCTATTTTTTCGTATATGAGGTAGCCTGTGTTGGGGCCCTGTGCGGCCAAGGCAGTGATCCTCGCATTAGAAAGCTCGTTAAAATATGCTCGTCGCTTGCCAGTCAAGGCAGCCGAGCATAGGAGAGGCTTCTGCGGAGGCCGGGTATGTTGGCCCTTGATGCTCGGGTGAAGCCCGTGCGGGACCGGGATTTTGAAAACTGCCCCGAAAGGGACAGGATAAAAACTGCCAGGAAGGCAGGTTTAAAACCGGCAGAGCCGGGATTTTTTTTTTTTTCCAAGCAAAGCTTGGGCTTTAAAACCGGTACCTGAACGCGGGATATAAACCGAGCCAAGGCCTGCCGGCCCGTTGCCGAAGCGGAGCCCCTCCTTTTTTCTTTCCCAATGCTCTGTGACTCACCGCCATGCGAACGCTAGCTGGAGTGGCGGTATATAAATAATAATGGTGCTGTTAACCACGCCAAGGGCAGTCCGAAGCCTGCCAAGCGCCTAACGGCGTAAGTGGGACGGGCAGTCACCATTTCATACTTTTAAGGGGCATATTGTTCCCCATATCTTTAAAATTTCTTTTCCACTTTCAAAAGTAAAATCCTTTGAAAAATGTATTTTTTGTTTTCTTTTTTTTTTTTTTTGAATTTGCAATTTTAAACATGTGCCATGTGAAAGATTTTGGAAGTGGTAATTTTGGAAGTGGTAACTTAAAACTAAAAAACTGTGTTGAGTAACTTTTTATGAAATATCCTGTGTTTGCATGGTAAAATATGCAATTCCAGAGATACGTTTTTGCACTTATGATAAATTGATTGCTCGCGATAATGTTTTTCCTCAGGTCACATCAATTTTGGTTGTCTGCGGTTATCAGCAGGTCGATGCACGGAACGGTGTTCATTATGAAGTCCGTCGTTGCACAGCAATGGTTTTGGAGTTTTCTGAAACACTGCCGAAGAAACCCCATGATGACACTGAAAAAAATGTGACGTGTGTTCTTTCAGACACGCTCCTGTTGTGTTTTATGTTCAACTGTGGCATTATTCTTGACCGATATGTCATGATGCGGACCACTAAACAAGAAAACATGTTTGCTTGATGTTAAACTTCAGAAATGTGTCACCATATCACACATGCCTTCATTGTTGCCTTGCATTTATGCCTTTATTGCATTTATGCCTTCATTGCTGGGATGGGATTTTCGAAAAGCATCACAAAACTTCTGAAACCTCCTGTAAATTTACCAACAGCGCACAGTTTCACGTCATTTTTCACATCTAGACAGTCAGGGCCAATGGAGTCTTGATTTTCATCATCAAAAAATAAATAGACAAATGAAAACTGCATAAGTCAAGCTGTTGCTGAATGGCACCCTTGAATGAACTACGTTCTACAGAAAATAGAACTTATTTGCTCTCAAGTGATGAAAAATTGCACTGGAATTGTTCCTGGAATCAAACAAACAACCTGTTTTGAAAACTAATGAACAATCAGGGCTTTTTTCTAACACCATTCAGAATTGACTTCACCGGTTGAAGAAAAGAAGTTATGTGTAATGAAATTCAGGCCCATCTTTACAGGAGTCATTTGTTTTAAATTCCCACGGATGAATTTTCTGGAAGGTTGCAATATTTGGCCATGTTGGAGCAAAATGTCTGGCTGATGGTGGCAGAACTGTCTTTGACTTTGGAATTGAGTTTTTTTTTTGTTGCTTTGTGGTGGCACAAAAATTGTTCTGTCGAATTTTCAGAGCAACAGGCGACTGAGAAACCTTTCATTTTGCACAGTTAATACGTTAAGGGGGGGACACCTGTATAAAATGTGAAAATTTGACTTTTTTCTCCAATTTTGTTTTTTAGCCTAAAAGATGCCTTGGAATCTCCTGAATCCAGTGGTGAAAACGGCTTTGAATTATCTTGTTTACTTCAAAAGTTATGAAAGATTGTGCGACTACATCCGTTTCCGATTTCTGTGAAATTTCTCATGATAGCCAGAAAATATCACGTTTTCAAACGTATTTTTACCGCATTTGGATTTTTTCACTCGCGGTGACCTTCTGTCCCTTCAATCTCAGCGGTTTTTCATGTTAGAATGCTGAAATTTGGTACATATATGTAAAAAAAAGTACCTATGACAAATCGACTGACTGTGCTGGATTTTTCATTTTGTTTCTCCTTTTCAACCTAATGCAATTGAAGTACCGCAAATTCAAGTTTTTCAGTACTTTTAGCGATGCATGGCAAAACTACGTCAATAACTGAACTGCAAGGACAAAAATGAAAAATCCGACACAGTCAAAAGTTTTGAACTGCTTTTAACTAGTTATAACCAAAATCTGACCTCCCTAGCACCTGTGGTTGCACCGCTACAAGGTCGGAACACCACATCCATTTTTCACCTTTGAGATCACCCTGTACCTACACCGGTTGATATTTAGGGCTCAAATTTTGCACAGCACTTGTCCTATAAGCCTCCAAACTGCGTGCAAAATTTCATCCAAATCGGATAACAAATAAAAAAAAATCACCGTAGATAGGTGTCCCCCCCTTAAACTCTTCTAACACTGCCCTCAAAATGTGATTGAAATCCAATCCAAGGAACCAAAAAGTCCACATCAAGGGTGAGGCCAGCTGATACCCTATAAAGTAAAAATCCAACGATTGTTGTTGACTATTGTATGAAATAAACTACCTGCCTGCAATTGCTTTTTCAGCTGTTTTGAAGTCAAGCATTGATGGCACATGAAGAGTACCCAGATCGGCGTTGCAACCTGATATGACATTGGTGAATTGTGAGCTTCCATTCATATGGCATTGCTATCCAGTTGAGTGTCCGCACATGGAAGAAATTGGAATCGTGATTGTATCTCTCTTTGGCCCTCCACCCCACCATTTGCCAAGGCATTCTGGCTTCATTGTGGTACTCTACTCATGATAGTAGCTATCGTCTCGATTTGGAGGATGAAGGAATGTCTGGAAGATGATGAGCTTCCTATGGTCCAAGCTGTCAATGGTGCAGACTGCAAGATACACCTAGACAATCAATTTTCCTTGATCTCAACAACAGGACAAACTGCTCAAGGGCTGAGCAGGTGCCAGTTAATGTTTCAAAAGTGTACCGGTGAAGTCATGCTAGAAAATTGGGTAATGAAATGGGCTGCAAAGTTTATAAAATTAGAGTATTCTAAAATGAACCTTTCATTTTTTGCTGCTTGCACGGGATGGGATGGGATGGGATAACATACATAAACTCATTTTAACTTTCTTTCATGGTTGATTGATTCACTGATGAGCAGTGATGGATTATGAGAGGATCGTATTCAGATATCAAACATAGCAGAACCGCCAAAAATAAGCATACACCTCAGATATGCATCTGTAGTTCGTGCAGGACTGTTAGTTAAGCATGCCTCAAGGGTGGGGTGTGCTGCTCAAACCTAACACACTGCTTGAATCGGAACCATTCAAGAACAGCTGCTGTATATGCTGTTGCTACCATGCCGACGGAAGTATACGTGAGCCTGTGTGCATGGCCACTGACCCATCCTAAATTAAAAAAGTGGTTCAATTGAATTCTGGGCATGTAAAATGTCTTGGACATCAATGCCTATGAAAACTGCACTTTTTAATTTTAGGACGCTCTGAATTTTCTGCAGCTTCTGTACTCTGTGGCCTCTACGAGTGTTTGTTTCGGCAAAAACTAAAGGATGAAATGCTGTGGGAGTTGGCCACAACTTCAAACGGCCCGTCACCTGTAACTGGTAACTGGCACCTGCTCGCTGCTGTCAAGTATTTTCACCTTCATGGTGCCTCATTTTTTATTTCTATGTCTTAAGAAGTGGCATGCTTTAACTTTAGCCTCCTGCTTCCACTCCGAACGGTGGTCACATCTCTAGGCAACAACATTCAATAATTGCCCTTGATCCGAAAAACCATCCTTTTTCGGAGCAAAATTGCCTAATTTTTTGTTTCACAAAATCCAACTTTTACTTCACTGCAATTCTATGACTGAAAAATTCAAACATCCAATGGAAGTGCCAGTATCACACACTTCAAAATCCTACTCGTGTTTGAAAATTTCACTCGGCCTGTATGACTTAAAATGCATGAATCCGATTGGTGAGGAATGCCACACAAAGCAGGAAAGAACTTCTTCAGGAATACAATCCGATTCCGGAAGGAACGTGTGGAAACATCCGGAATGATAAGCCAGAAAGCCTTTCGTAAAATATCCTTTCGAAAGACACCACTCCCACCTGAATCGGTCACAGCATCATTTCAAATGCGGCAACTAGTGGAAAAGATTGGCCGATTTGGAAGCCAATAAATAATTGGAGAAGCAAATACTGCATGCAGAAAATCCACGTTTCCCACAGTCGAAGGTCAGGGATCAACATCAAAAGTCAGGGAATCGCTCAAAAATATGCCAAAATGCGGGGAAAATCACACAGGTTCAAAAGAGTTATTGGGATCCCATGAGCTGTAAAATGATAGAGGAAAGAAATTTTGGAGGCAAAATGAACACTCAAATTTCAAAATTTCTTGAACTTTTGGGGGACTCCATCCTCCAGACCCCCTGCAAGGGCTCCGCGCTCTGCTCTTTGCACAGTTCAGGGACAGAGCCCTGAAATGCATTGCAAAAGAGCGGAGACCCTGGCCTCTTGCCTATCACCCTGCCCCATCCCTGCCAATGCATCCACCACATGTGTCTCAACAGACCAAGCAATGTTTTGGAAGAAACTGAAAAATTGAAAAGTGCACCGATAGTTTTGTCCAGATGTGCCAATAGAAAGGAAAAAGGGCTGGGTGTTCCAGAAGACGGAAATATTTATTTTTGCTGACCTTCGTCGCCAGTCAGCACCAGCAAGGAAATGTGTTGCAAGGTGGCAGCAGGAGGTTAAAAATAATTTCTTCAGGAATAAATTATTTTGTACATTGTTCGCTTAGTTTTTTCTTCAGTTTATTTCTCCCGTCAAGCTTGGAATGTACTGGATGCTCTTTCACTCCACCAGTTACAATCTATCGTCGATGTGGGGCTCTGGACGCGGAACCCTTTGGGTGGAACAATGGTCCAGTATCAGGGAAAGTCCATACCAGACTATTGGCTTGCTGAGCATGGATTTTCATTTTTTTCCTTTTCACCTTGAAGGAATTCTGGCAAAATTTCGCTTGAACCTTGGATAAATCAGTGTGCATATCCCTCCTTTTTATGATAAACGATAACTTGTTATACAATAGTGTATCGAGACGCCTTGATCTCGAACCTGCTGGCGATAATTTACCATTGTTGCCATGCACTATCACAACCTGCACTGTGATTTACACCAATTACCTACAATCACTCCTTCCACATCTCGTAACAACTATACAATCTCCTGAAGTATCGCTTTCAGCTCTGATTAAACACTTTTGGGAGACCTTGAGCATCTGTAAAACCCCCCGTCACTGTGTTTTTTCTTAACTGCTGACCTCCTCCCGAAAAAGTGGCAGGCTTATTTCGCAAACCACCCCGAAAACTTGTTTTTTTGTGGTCGTGGAATTTTGGAAACATTTGAAGTCGGGGGATTTTTTTTTTTCGAAATGCGGGACACAATGTTGTAACAAAATGTTCATTCTGTGTTTAATTTCCATCATTTAAAACAAGCAAAACCAGTGTGAACAGGGGTCGATCATTTTAGGGAAGGTCAAAATGAAGGGGGTTCATGAGAATTTGCAAGTGCATCACATGGGGAAGTCTCCCCTGCGTGGGGCAGTGTTTTCCCACTGGTGGCCCACAACCCGTTCTGGTTTTTGTAGCACAAACAACTTTTTTTTGTAAGGTTGCACACAAAATGCATTTTGATTGGCAAAAATTCAAACAAGAATTCAGGCAAATGGCAAAAATTTTAGGCAATTGGTTATGTGGGAAGCCCGAAGCAGTGAATGCATGCTGTCGTGATTGATCTCCTTGCCGGTATGTGCAATGCGAGTGAAATGCAGTCGGGATTGTTTGTATTCACGATTTCCCATGTAACACATAAAAAGGGTCAATTTCTTGGTTTCTAGCTGAATGAATACATGGGTCTTGTTCGAAGCAAAGTTTCAAACAACTTTTGCTGCAAAACCATTTTTCGCATGAATTTCTCCATTGCGGGCAGAGTGTATCTGGGGGTTTTTGCTCCAGCAAGTCGAAAATTGGTGCTCTTGGAGGTTATTTTATTTTCATTTTTTTTTCTTTTTGTATAGTGGCTGCGGAATTAATGTACCCACATATGTGTTTCTCTCATTTGACTGTTGCCTTCGAAACTTTTTCTTTCTTTCTTTTTATTCTTATGCTGGCAGAAGAAATTAAAGTGCCAGATTTCACGCACCTAGAGTAAAAATATCAAAAGAATGGCTCTGTCATCCTAATTATCAGCCGATTTTGACCATTGCATGCATGAACAAAGTGTGAAAATTGAGTCACTCAGACCAGCAAATATTGATTTAAAGTTACATGTAACTGCTAAATTGGAACCAGCTGGCCAGGGGCCAGAGGGCATTGACATTGTGCAAGAGTGCTGTCAAACTGACACCCAAATGGTGTTAAAAAATCAACTTCAATCCATGGAGAAACAAGAATTTTAATTTTTTCAGAGCATCTCCTCTCATTCCTTAACCTGATCTTGTGCTGCCAGTCGGTTTATTTGTTGAAGAGTAGCTGTGAAAATTTGCACTCGGGGAGTTCAAAAGGGGGA
>JASGXE010019106.1:0-15442 GCA_030068105.1 Sinentomon sp. SZTP_YWyxl
CAGGAAAACATGGATTTTCAAAATGATTGTCAGATTTTATGTTTTGGCATGCTTCAAGCTTAGGGATAATGCGACCATGATCCTTGATGATCTTGTTTGCATGTATGGCGATGACATCTGTTCCTGTCGCGGTGTTGCAGATTGGATCAGCCGATTCAAGGCCAGCCGGGAGACCGTTAAAGAATCACGACGTAAAGAATCACGACGTCTGGGTCAGTCATAACAGATTGCGAATGACCAATCAATTGAGGTTGAGCAGGGGACAATCGCAGATCATCGAAATGCAACAGTGGCACACATTGTGGCCGAGACTGGTTTAAGCAATGGAACTGTTGGCAGGATAATTCAGGAGCAGCTTGGCCTCAGAAAGATCTGAGTCAGATGGGTGGACAGCGACCAAAAGGAGGCACCACCCGCACTCTGCTGCTGCATGACAATGCAGGGCCACACAAAACAGCTCTCGTAAGGCAATTTCTCGCAGAGAATAAAATTACTGAACCGCCTCACTCACCCAACAGTCCCAACCTCGCCCCATGTGATTTTTGGATTTTTCCAAAAATCAAATCTGGAATTGCAGGGAAGCTTTTATCCCGGTTCCAAGATCTTTCAAAAGCTATACATTCACAGCTGAAGGCAATCCCTCAATCTAGTAACTGTCAAGCCTTTGAATCATGGCAAGCAAGGCTGCAACGCTGCGTAGAAGTAAACGGAGAATACTTCGAAGGAATGGGACAGAAGGAAAGATTCCCTTCTTTTTGCCCAAATAAAAAACCAGTTGCAAATTACTCTGGGATGACCTACGTATCAAGCATGCTAATGTAATCTTGGCATGTGGCACCAAGTTTCAACAAGTGAAAATGAGCACTCCAATCAGAAAATATTGGAAGTGATAAATGGTCAAGGCCAACCACATTGACAAGAATGTTCTAACGAGCCGAGGCAAGATGGACAGATGTGAAAATTTACCAAAAAATAATTTTGCACTATTTTGTGCAGTGTTCTCTTCTGAAGATTCTCTTATAATTTCAAGATACACGCGATCAAAATTTTTGGCCCTAATCGCAGTTCTCCCGAATTATTACACTCATGAAATGAAGAATCCCACTCTGCTGGGAAGATCGCTTCAAGAAAATTATTGGCCTGCATGCATTTTGCTAATATTTTTCTGCGTTGAAAAATTTTGGCCAGATATGAATAATTTTGGTGTCGAAATGAGCTGATAAAGTGGAGGTTACAGGATTTTAAAATAAAGTTACAGGTTATTAGGATTTTTCAGGTAACATTTTGAAAATGTTATTGAGGAGCAAAGCCTGTTTCTGAGACGACAAACATTTCAACTCCTGATTTTGCACAATCGGCTACAGCACAAAATGTTTCATGACAATAGTTGGTGGTCAGCCTGTTGCAAGGTTGTGCTCAATTTCTGGACTGTTTATCTTTTTGAAACCAATATCATAAAAATCTGGAGCTATTTTACCGAATATTGGTCCTGAACCTGACAATTTACCTGCTCAGGTTTCTGTAAACCAAGAGAGAGTTGATCGCAGAACAGGCCTTCCATGCATGGGTCAAGAATGGAGTTTGGTATCGTGATGCAATGGTCAGCAGGAATGCCTCATTCGTATGTTTCGTGGTTCGAACTCATTCTCACATGACAACTTGACCTCCGAATCTCTAGCATCACAAATCTGTACTCTGAACCAGGCATAATTTGAGTGGCTACCAAGCACAATTTCAAAATAAAGCACAATTTCAAAATAAAGCATGTGCCCCTTTTGGCACCAGTGCCCCTGTGTCCTGTGTCAATGTTTCTGCTGATCGATTTTCAGCCCATTTGTGGCCGTCATTTGAGACCTCACATTACATCATTGACTGGGCTCCTCCCATGTCAATAAAAATCAAATAGCAGACTGTCCCAAAAATATTGAGCAAAATCCGTGATGTTCCTAATGGTAAATCAAATTGAAATTAATCAGAAAAAATTTAATTTGCTTCGAGCCCCCATTTCCATGGCTGCCCCTCAAAGCTCCCAAAATGGACCCATTTGGGGTATTGATGGGGAAGTAAAGATTTCACAGTAGAACAGTCAAATTTTCAGGACAATGTCAGGAAACAGGATTTCTACGGAGCACGTGAAATATAAAATGTTCAGTGACAAAATACCCTCCGAGCCTCCACTTCCATGCAGTGCCCCCCCCCCCCCAAATCCAAAAAAGCCCAAATTGTGGTTGTTTTGAGATAACAGATATGCAGACAGTTAAAAAGCCATGCCACATAAAAGCCATGTTTCGGGGACAATTATCAAAATTACATTGAACAGAAAATGTTCAATGAAAAAATGCTCTGACCCCCTGTTTCCACACAGTAGCCGCACGAAAACAGGACAACAGCAACTCTTTTTCAAGGGTTCCAACTATGCGACAGGTACCTTGGTAACTGTGTGGGTTCCCATGGCAACTGTCGCAACCCACTTTCACAGACATTGTATTGGGATAAGCACATCGATAAGATAGTTAGCAAAGCAAATTTGGCATTGTTAAGATTGGTTTTCCATGGACTACGAACGAAAAAGTCTGCCTTGCACTGGTCAAATACCTTTATGAGTGTGCAACATCGTCAGCTGCATATGATTCATGATGAAGAAAAACGAGAGTGAGAGAGAGTCCAAAGATGAGCAGCATGCTTTGTAACTGGATGCGACTCTGTCCCCAGCATCATTACTTCTCTGACATGGGTGGTCTTCCTTATCGAATGTAGATCTGCCCTCGACCCGGAGAATATCTATTCCCCCGAGTAACTACAGAGGCAGATATGATCACGATTTTAAACTCCGTTCCAAAGGCTTGCCTGCAGAGATGTGGGGAACCATAAACTGTTCTTTTGTTTGTGTGATGTAAATGAGTGGAATGCTTTGAGCCCTGGGGTTTTTGGTGATGCTCATGATGACATAACTGCATGGAGAATATTTTGCACGTGGGTCATAGTGATCTTTCTAATCATTGCTGCCTGCCAGGATTCATTGAAAAGTCCCGCAACATAGGCTGCATATCATTTTTCTGATTTTCTTTCCGAGGCTTAGATGTATTCGTTAGGCTTTTTTTTTCTTTTGGTAAGTCTCTTTCTCTGAAAGAGCGTATGGAAGCATTTTGTTGTGCGGCCGGAAAGGTTATCCTTTTGGGGAGTTCTGAAAGCAAAAGTCTACGGCGTCCGGATCACTTCTCCTGCACATCGCTCCAACAACGCATCATTGCTGCCTACCAGCAGATCAACGGAGACGAAAAGCTCTTTGCACGGGTCCATCGCGAAACAAGTTTCCGAATGCAGATATGCCTGGAGACTGATGGCAGACATGTCGAGATCGTTTCGAAAGCAGGTTAGCCAAAACGACCTATGTTGCAGGATTTTTCGGCCACCCTGTATATTGTTTTGTTTTCTGTCATTTTCTCTGTGCTCTGTCTAAATTTGATTAGTGCAGATTGATTGCAGACAGCATAAGAAATAAGTTTCTGGGACCCATATCCTTGATTAACAGCAAATCTAAAAAATATCAAGAATTGTGTGAAGCAAACTAGAACAAACAAATGAGAAATTGTTTTCAACTGGGTATTTTTTTAATCAAAAGTGTGCTATTCTGCGACAAAAAAAAAGTATAAAAAATATGCAAGAATTTCCACATTCAGTCAAAAAGGCAGCCAATAATTTATGACACCACCATCGGTACTTGAATCAACAGCCAACGATCCTGAGGTGAGGTGAACCAGTTGAGGGGAAATGGGCTGAACTCAACTCAGGAGTCAGGGGGTGTGATTATTGTTCATCTGCACTGGCTCAACACTGGGAAACAGACGGACATGTTTGCATGTTGCCAATGACACCACCCAAGTCCATTAACTTCACTCATCTGCAAAAATGGCAAAATATGGTTTGAGATCAAGAATAATTATTTCAAAATGCTGCTACACCCATGATAGCTTTGTTACAACAGTTTAAATTTTATAGGCACAGCTTCTGAATTGTAAACCACGTGCTTGACATTGGCATATCCTTCCCGGAACATGACTTTGACAACGTCACCACTTTGGATGCCACGGACTGCAAACTTTCGTCATTCTGTATGAAACGAGAGAGAGAAAATAAAAATTAATGCTTTATGGATTTTCCAAGTTACGTGGGATGTCCGTAAAGTTTTTGACATCGACTATACGGATCATAGGAAAAGGTTTCTCTTTCACTGTTTTTCAATGTGATCTTCTCCTTGTCCTGTGCACCACTGGCAAAGGTCATGCTGGACCCCACACAGTATAACTTTGAAGCTTTCATGCTAGTCCTCGAGCCAAGCAATTTCTGCATCAGTGATGTTAAGAAATTGTCGCTTTGGACATGCATCCCCACTGAGGCGTGTTTTGAGATTTGTAAACAGCTGAAAATAGGAGGGAGGAATCCTGTGAATAGGATAGGTGAATTGGCAATTCAAATCATCTCTATCTGAATTTTGCCAAACCAATTTTGAATCTGTGGGCCATTTTGTTGCCCTTGCGGAGAAACGTTTAAACTGCGGTGAGAATTTCGAGCGTTTTCATCTATGGCATGCTGCAATTTGGTAAATTTTTTGTTGTGGCAATTCCGCATGAAGAACGCAACATTCCGAACCATGATTTGGCAAGCAAACTCTTAAAAGACTATGTTCAGTTTCAAAATAGTTAAAACTGTTGAAAAACAAATCCTCACATCCGATGCTAACACTTTCTGGACACCCTTCGTATGAATTCCTGCAAACACAAACTCAGATTTGAAAAAAAAACAACCCCATCTGCTTACATTCCCTATTCTCATCTTCTCAATTATGCTGACCTAGCTATGAACTCAAAGATGAGCTAGCAAATGAATCAGTGAGAATCAAAAGGTCATATGTCCACAAATCACGATTTTAAGAAAACTGCAAAAAACTATCTCACCCCAGTTCGCCTGATCTGCCTGAAATTTCGTTTTGGGACATTATTCGGTACATCAAGAGAAGTTCACTTGCGGATTTTGAAGGTCATTGTGCCAAAGGGGTTCATGTTATGGCCCGTTGAAACCTATGGACTTATGACCTTTTGATTCCAAATTCGAGAGAGGGGCAAAGAATCGCACTTTCTAGGATGGAAATGCCTTTCTGACCATGATCGTACCAATAAAATTGCCCCTTCAAGCCAAAGGAGACATTTTTCGTTTAATATAGGACCAGAATGAATAATACAGTATGTCCCAAGAAAAGGGTTTTGAGGATGTATGTGCAGGATGCGGTTGGCACAAGCAATGCTTCCGATCTTGTCTAGAAAAGACTATTGCATAAAGGCAAGAAAAGATCTGTGTTTACCAAAAATACATTCAGGTTTTCAGAATGAAGATTGCTGAACAACACGCAGGGTTGACCAAAAATCTGCCATTTGAATTCAAATATGCAAAGTGTTCCAATATTTGTTGCACACAAGTTATTTTGCGGACAAAAATGCATCCCTTCTGGACGGGCGTCAACCCCATTTACAGATTCAGAGATTTTCTTTCACCCAACCCTAATCTTAACGCATATGATGCTCCTCTTGCTCTTTATCACGAAGAAGTTGCGAGTAAAAACGCATATTTGATGATTATTGCATTTCCAACAGACAGGTTCATTTTAACGCATGCTGTACTTGTTTTTTGGAGAGCAGAGTCCGGCTTTGATGCCATGCTTTTGTTATCTTGAGTTTGCAATGAAGCAACAAGCAAGGACGGGCCAAATAGAGGCTGGCAAGGAGAGCTAAAAAACCATAGCCGTTTGACATTCAGTTTTTTGGTATCAAAAGGTCATATGTCCATGGACTTATGACCTTTTGATTCCAAAGCAGAATTTCGCACTGAATATTTCAGCCATTTCAGCAGTTTGCGAATGTCGGATATCTGCCATTTTGATTGCAAACTGTGGATGCACACATGGCAAATATTTTTCCGCACTTAACACAAAATGGCCAAAATGTGGACATATGACCTTTTGATTCTCACCGATTCAAATGTGAAACAAATCCCTTGATCCAGTCATGTTGGGAATCACTGGCCAAAAGAATGCAGCACAAAACAAACACTACTTCAACAATGTCTGCTTCCATTCTGCATACCAGTTTGGCAACTGATCACACTCTCAGCAGCCTATCTCTTCTTTGCTGCATTGGTTCCAACAGTTTTGTGACATTTGTTTGCCAATTTTGGGAAAGGGTCCACACATTGCAACCTATCAACCAAGATCTTGGATGGAACAGAAGGCTGTTCAACTAAATGGGACATCAGTCATGAAGCATTCAGGGAACACATCAGAAAATTTGAACACATTACCCTTTTTATGCAGTCACTGGACAAATGTTCGCATTTCCACCATCTTTCACAACTCAGATAAACCCTTTGAAGTTCGCACACTCTGGTTCTCTCCCAAAAACATCACTCGGCCATATTTGCAAGCTCGGCATCGATTATAAGCTGCAATTGCCTTTCGAAGATCGGGAAAAAGGAAGATGTCTGGAATTGCCAATCCAGCTGAATGGCCCGGTTTCAGGGAAGCCTTTAAACCACACTCTGCTGTTTGTAGCCTTCCCATCTGGCTATAGTGGGCTGGAAGAAGGATCCTCCTTGAAGAAGAACCCTTTTGCCAGTTAGATATGCAGATCTCTTGCACAATGATCGGGACAAAAGAATGGGAGAGATGATTAAAAGGGGCCTTTCTTCTTGAACACCACTGCAGCCCACAATGACCAGATTGGGAGATTATGAGTAAAATTGTGAAGTTTCAAAGTTTTTCTGAATCAGAATTATTGGAAATACTTTTATGCCATGAGCATGGACCAGAAATAATTGTATCAGAAATATATGGTTACTGATTTTTTTTTTCGTTTGTGAATTAGATGTACTCTGCAAGTCATGACACTTAACAGTTCAACGACGGTTTGCACAACCTACCAAAGTTATTATCTGCGTGGAAAACAAAATCACAAAAAAAACAAACCTCAATGTTACAACACAGGTACCACCCTCCGTACGATTCAGCCAAATCTTCAATGTCCCGGATGCAGGTTTCATCTTCGGTTGCTGATAACGATACGGCTACGTTTACACAGCAGATTTTGCCAAGGCACATATCAGCTGGAACGTATTGAAGAGATCGTTTTGCATTCAGAAACGAGTGTCTTATCTTCGGATGTATGAGGAACACAATGAAATCAAAACTTTGCTCAGAGTTGCCGTTTGACATGAATTTCAAATCCTTTGCATAATACTGCTTTATGCTGTTTCCAAATAATTTTAGGCGTTTGCAAAATATCTCACTGAGCTTCCTGTCACCAACAACCTGAAGAAAAGTAAAGAAAATAGGAGTTGGAGTGCACTGAGGAGATATATGCAGGTCGGTAAATGTATTATGCAAGTTGGCTTTTAAAATTTTGAGGAAATTATCTGCATCAAATATGCTTTCGAAAATCAGCAAAGGCATTCTTCCCCACTATTCTTGCAAATTTGTAGCCATCTTACATCAAAAACGCTGTGGCATTATAAAGAGGGGTCTGTCTTAGCTTCTGAATTTGATGGTTTTAACAGGCATTTGGACCAGACAAATCGCATTCCAGCCAAGACCCCCGGCGCTTTTGAGAAAATTCAAAAGTGGCATAATACCCGGACCGATGCCCGTGTTGTGTGCGTACCATGATCAATTTTTTCCTCCTCCAGAGTATTCCCTCATTTTCTTCTATTTCTGTGATGCGCTGTCACGGACGGCCACGGCCTCTGAATTTGAAAGCCATTTGGACTCGGCCGAAATTTTGCCAAGTCTCAAGAAGTCATGCGACGTTGGTGGAACTGTGCAATGAAATAGGCCGATATTGGAGGCAAAATAACCAACAGTTGTCAGGACAATATCTGAAACAACTTTTCGTACACCATCCATATTCTGTCGTTCAAAAGCTGGTCTTTTCGTTCTGGAAATATGGTCAGTTTTGGAGCACCCTGTGCCACTTAAGACATGCTGAATGGATCCATAAACAGAGTAAACAGGAACACTCATCAATATGAACCATTTTTTGGAATGGCCAGTATTTTGGTTGCATATTTTGAGAGTTACTCTTGAATGGCCAATTGAAATTTTACACATTTTTTCAGGAAAACATGATTTTCTTTCACAGTTCAAAATAGAACATTTTCAAATGTTTGTATCTGA
This sequence comes from Sinentomon sp. SZTP_YWyxl, assembly GCA_030068105.1. Lineage (NCBI taxonomy): Eukaryota > Metazoa > Arthropoda > Protura > Sinentomata > Sinentomidae > Sinentomon > Sinentomon sp. SZTP_YWyxl. Next base: position 8,219 of record JASGXE010019106.1, read on the forward strand.
AGAACGAAGATGCCGACACAAGTTTCCTTTGGAATGCAAGTCAGAAACATATCAAGTTATACGTGGTCAAAAAAATCATCAAAATCCGTTGGAAGGTTGACTGACAGTGGGCCAACTTGCATAAGACATTTACCGGCCCTCGTAAACTCAACAACAAAAACCAATGAATTCTGTGATGTTCATTTCGACAGCAGACTATTTAAAGTATGAGATAAAAGTCGTTTCTCTTCTTCAAGGATGTGCCCGACTTGTTTTTACATGTTGTACTCGTACATGAACAAAATATGGAAATCCGTGGAAAAGTACGAATGGCAGGGGCGTGTTTTCAAAGTACGATGCAGGGGCATATTCTCAAAGTGCCATTGGCAAGAGTGCATTTTGAAAGAACAACAATGGGCAATTAAATGGGTAATTTTTCAGAAATAATTTTCCTTTGATTATGAACTTAATCGGCCATCTGTCGCATTGTCACACACCTCAGCTTCAACTCAATAGCTCATAGAAGTGGATAGATTTGTGCTGAGAAAATATAATTTCCATGCACAACACCATGCATTTTTTCCATGACGAAGGCTGCATCCATGCAGAACAAGGTGTCGGTTCAAAGATGAGTGTGAGGGAATAGTTCTTAACTATTCGTATGGGTTGCGACCCAACAAAAATACCAAACCCCATTTATTTAAATTGTCCATGGTGTTGCCGCTTCTAAGAATGGCAGAGCGCAGTGGCGGGCTTGCACAGTAAAGATACCAAACGGTTTAAAACTTCCGAAAAATGGTTTAAAATTTCTTGAACAATGAGTTAATTTATTTTTCTTGCCAACAAATCACCCTTGGTTCTCGCATTCTAAACTCAAACAATGTTGGGCTGCTGCTGAAAAAAAAAAGATTGCACAGATGAGTGCAACCGCCATTGTTGCATGCAGACGAAATCTCAGCCTTGGTGTGTCCGCCTTTGTCAATTTCTTATCAGAAAAATCCAAACAACTGCCATTGTTACACGTCTGGGCAACCACAACCCTGATTTTGACAGGAACAAACCTCTCATCCGTTCCTGTTTTCGAAATTGAGAAAAAAAATAATATTTTTTTGGAATCATGTTGCTCGTGAAATTTGGCCATATCCCAAGCAGTAACTCAGTCAGACGCAATGTTCTTCAGCTGGACTGCAAATTTTTTCTGCGATGCGAATCCTTTCGAATTTTTGACTTTTGGACTGTGATGATGTGATTTTTTGCATAAAAAAATTGTAACTGAAAATTGAATGTTGATTACTTCCGCCTGAGCTTCAAATTCAAAACTCTTCTGCTTCACTCTTCAGCTCTCCCCCCAGCAGTCGTGTGGTGTCCAAAGTGGCATTTTGAGTGGAGCAAAAATGGCCTGATTCCCTTCTCCACATCAAGTGACCCCTGCGCAGTGGAGCCAGGCAACATCCATGACAAAAATGCCTGCATCCTTTTTCACAGGGCAAATGCAGAACAAAGCATGTCAGCACGCCCTCTTGATCTACAATTTGCAAACGCCCTCTTCATCAGGACCGTATGTGTATGTCTTACGGCCAGAAGAAGGGTCCAGAGGATCACACCTTTCGAGGAACGAACAGTGGAAAAAACAAGTCTTTGCAAATCGAGATTTTCCCCCGAACATTTCTCCAAAGCCACAATCCTCCCTATCCTCCTCTCCTGCATGAGAGTTTCACAAATTGAACAGAATCTGATATCTTTGGCCCAAAGTGTGCTGCTAGAGGAGCAAGGAAAAATAATTTTTCATTAAACTGATTAAAGATTGAAAAGCAAATTAAAATTTTGTTGCAAAAACACTAATCACAACATTCGCACGCATTTCTGGGACTGTGAAGTTGACATCACACACGTGAAAGTGTTGTGGAAACGTTTTGTGCCCTAAAAATTAAAAGGCAATGGATGGGTTGCCAATGGTGGGAAAGTTTGAAAAATATCCACAATATGTTCCAACATTAATGCAAAGTTCACAGGCCATTCAAATCCCATTTGTCAAACATCAATCTGACCCAGACCACAAGAAAGAGGCTGCAAAGCACTGATTGTAAAATTGGTTATTACGAGGTGCGTTTGAAAAAAATCCGGAATTGCTCTCCCACAGGCGCACCGCTGGACATATTGCTATAAACTTGGCTTATCACACAGTTCCATCCTTTAGGTCTTTGGATATGAAATTGCATTAATTTCCGGCTAGCTGTTTCTTTTCTGCTAGCATTTGAATTCGGTCTTATTTTGACACTAGCCATGTGAATTTTTCGAAGGAGTAGCAAAGAGTGGTGGTGAAAAGTTCCACTGCTCAAGGCGATGAAGCCGTTTGAGATTCATCAACAGGCTGTTACAAGTTTTGGAGGCTCTTCGCTTTTCATGGTGCCATGCGGATGAGTCCGGACGTCCCCTCCGGCAATGCAGCCAAAAAACAGCAGCAAACCACCAATTCTCAAACGATGCCGTTTTTTGCTGCGACAAGCAGACCATCGAAATTTGACCTTTACAATTTTCACGTCCTGGCTCAGAATTCGATGCACACCCCATTTCGTTATCTCCAAGGACTCGGCTATCTCCTGCACTGTCAATCTTCAGTCTTTTCTTCCACTTGTGCAATGTTTTTTGGAGTGGTGCATGTTTTTTGGACATCTGGACCCCTCCGCATGGTGCACCGTGTCCCATCCTGTTTTAAATTTACCGGGCTGCCCATAGATGCTACTGCTGAAAAGAGAATAGTCTTCACAAACTTGTTGCAGTGTGTTATTGATAAATCTCAGACGGCTTCATCCCTTCAGCAGGGAAACATTCACCACAAATCTTTGTTCCACCTTCAAAAAATTGACACTGAATAGCCAGTGTCTACGTGGGCTGTTCAAGTCCCACCTGGCTTTGGCCTGTTGCACAAGTCCACGCCTTTTCCTTTCTTGCACACTTTGACATCGGTCTTTCAGTGTGTTCTTGGCAAAATTTCAGTTCCGTATTCTGCACAGTTTATTTTCTGTTGTTGATTTCGTTTGTCCCACCCCGTTGTCTGACATCTGACTGAATTTGTGCCAGATGGAGCATCACAGTCTGATATGATTTTTCACCCACAGAGGCCAATGAAATTAAAGAAAGCATGATGGCCATATAGCCAGAGGTTGTATGATCATGTTCCATGGTGGATGCACGAACTGCAAGGTATGGATGTGCCCAAACGTCCTTGGGAGGGGATGGGGGTAGTTTTTGGGGTTCGGAGGGGATAATTCTGCGGGATTTCACAAACGATGGAAAAACTGGCAATATCCAACATCAAGAATTCCTGGTCCTGAAAGTGAGATGGGAAATGACTTGCAAAAGTCAAGGAAGGCCCCAAAAGACACCCTTATCCGGAAAAAAGGGACCCTTGCTTTGAAAAACAAGGTTGGGGTTGAGGCATGTCTTGACCTCAGCATCAAAATACTGCACAATCCTTTTTTCGCGCACTGGCACCAGTAGATTACCTTCCTTTTCCAACCTTGGCTAACGAAAACCATTGCAGGCACCTTCAAAATGCCATGGAGCTGATCGCAGCAGTGGCCCAGTGGTTTTTCGATGCCTCATGAGGGCTTCTGATAAAAAGAACTGGTGAAGCCGATCCAGGGACGGCAGAAAGGTGCCAATTTGGCAGGAAGCTAATAATAGAAGATCTAGACGATATACCAAATTTCAGCCCAAAAATCCATCGATTACTCGCCAAAGCCAGGCGGGACTTGAACAACCTTCGTAAATGGGACCGAATTCAAATGCCAGTGGGAAAGAAAACAGCAGCTGGAAAATAAAGCAATTTCAGAAGCAAACAGACAATGGATGGAACTTGCATGATGGACCAAGTTCATAGCAATATGTTGCGTGGTGTGCCAGTGGGAGATCAATTCCGATTTCTTCCAAACAGACCTCGTCGTTCTTTCAATAATTTAGTTTGTTATGACAATGAAGTGGGTTTGCACATCCTCCAAATTTGCCAGATCTCGAAAATATGGGGGATGTTCTTTGAGTTGGAATTTAAGAGCAGTAGTTGCTCTTTTGATTGACACAGCAATGGCATGGCCAATAAATTCATTTCATACAACAGCAGGTCATTATCACCACCCAAATGATCCTAAATAGGGACAACTTCCAGATGACACCAACGGAACTAAAAATACGAGGACATAAAGAAGAACAAAAGGTCCGTTACAAGTGTTCCAAATTTCAGCTCCCTGGCAGACTATGTTGGGAGTGAAACTTTTTAAACCACCCTTGTATGAGTGTAATTATGCAATAATCCATACCATACCAAAATTTTGCAGCTGTTGAAATCAAACGATCCATCCTCATCCATCATGATGATCCAACAACAACGATGAAACTTGGAACAAGGCTAACACAATTGATGGCAGGTTGAACAAAGTTGAAGAAAACTATCATTTGTCAAGTATGCATATTTCAATTTCTTAGGTTCTAGTTCAAAAAGCAAAATATAAAAATACAACATAATAAAAAATATGGATATCAAAGTGGTATTCAGACGTCATCTCCAAAGGAGTTCCAGTGTTTTGTTTGGGGGGTTTTGAACCAGACAGTGAAGTGTTCGGATATATGAGTGCTGCTGGTACCACACGAACAAGCACTCCCTCTTGGCACAGCAGACCACCAAATCGGAGTGTGGTGCAACAGCAGCCCCTGGCAGGGGGTTGGGACGTTTGGAGATTCTCCAAAATACTAGACCCTTTTGGCAAAGGACAATTATTCTTCAAATGACATAATGACTCATTTCAAGCTACATTTCCTGTTAAAAGTTTACTCACTGCAAATTAGGCATCTCCATAGGCAATAAAGCTACCTGTTTAAAAATTATGCTGAATGAAATTTCATTTGAAAACTCAGGAAAAACTAGTTTTTGCACTCTAAGGACGAAGTGCTTCGAAGGACTGCTGGGAGGACTTGAAATTTAATCCAACGCAAAAGGATTGAAAACTTTATCAAAAGGGTTTTCAAGGACGCATAGTAACTGATTTCTCAAACGGAAAACTGATGCGACAACTGAGTGATGCGAGTGGAGTGGCCAATGACTGTTTACCAAAGAAAGTGTGTTTAAAGATGCACAATGACCACGCCACCCATCGTATTTATCGATAGTTTCTGTGAAAATCCATTAGTGGATATGAGCAATCACCTACCTCATCTATGGAAAACCAAATCTGAAGATGGAAACTGCAAACGAAGCATCAACATTGCAGAGGATTGTATCCTTTGCTAAGGTTCTGAGGGAGTCACGAGGTTGGGGACAGTGGCTGCCATATGACCATCCGTACAAAGTCAGGATTTCATCCGTCAAGAGAATGTTGGAAAATTTTCTTTGATCAATAGAATTTCTGATGAGTGGAATAAGCTCTCATTCTATTTTGAAAAAAACCGTAAAATGTTGAAATCCTCCGCAATAAAAATACTCGCTTACTTCATCCCCTGCCTCTGATCGAAAGACTTCACTCTGAAGGTCCCCAAATTTGTGTGTTTTTCCTGCAAAAAGTGAACATTTTTAGACGGACATGGACCTGAAGATGCTTTCTGTTGTTCTTTTTGATGTTAATTTTTCTGATAAGTGATGATTTGATAAATGATTTTTAGCTCTCATCCACAAACAGAAAGCAATGTGACTCAACAGAAAAAGAGCCTGCGACAAACAACCAGTAACATCTGGCCAGCAGTATTTTGCTTATCTTTTTGCATGATCAGTGGCCAAAAACAACCAATTTGGACAGCAGTCATTTTTGCTTGAAGAATTTTGGTTGTTTTATTGCCAGTTTTCCCATGAAAAAAAATCACTCACTGATTGCAGTGCAGATGCAGATGCAGAATTTCACAAATTTAATTTCAAGGATCTCGATTTCCAAGCGGTGAAAATCCTTTTTACCTTTTTGTTAAAATCACTCCTTTCCAAAGAGGCAACGAATGCACCTTCCAGTTTTTGGCCCATATGACTCGAGACGTCAACCGACTCCCGGCTTCCCACACACTTCCCTTCCACTTGACATCTCACACAAGAAATTCGCCTTTCTGTCTCTCGTGAATCAATGTGTTTTTTTTTTATTTGAGCGCTGAACTCCTCCCGATCGATTGAGTGGATTCGGACAGTCAGTTGTGCTCAACAAAAGCTTTTCGCACTAATCACCGAAAGCACAACATACGCATAGCAATTCGTTCTTCGGTAGACTGTCGCAAAGAAAGAAAGTGAGAAAAATGTGAAAGACGAATAACATCTGTGTGCAAGGGAACAATCGATACTACTTTCGTCTTCCAGACAACAATAATGCAATGGACAGTTTTCCACAAAAAATGAATTGATCCTTCCAAGGATTTTGTGCCAATTCTCTCTTATTTTTCTGGTCATTGCTGATGTGATAGATTATTGAATTCAGTTCGTTGTCCAAGATTGGATAGTGTTTTATCCAAACATTCCGTAAAAATCCATAAATCGCACAGAACTCACATCAAAACAAGACTGGCATAATGAGAATATTTGTTTGAAAAACAAAAAAAAAAACAAAAAACAAAAAAAAATGTGCGAACAGACAAACAGATAGATAACAAACGGCTGCCAGTGCTTGCCCTCATATTCTCCAATAATCACAGGGCCAGTTAAGAATCTCAAACTTTCGCATGGAGATTCCAAATGAGGTACAATCTTATTTCCTTGCACTTTTTGAATGATTGTGAAGGAGATTCCAAAGGAGGTTGATCTTATTTCCTGACGCATTTGGATTCACATCGATGCTGCGATTGATAAGGTCAACCATATCACCACTCGTCGATCCGCAGATCAAGACGATCCGCCAATGAACCTTCGTTTTGGAAATCAGCCAATTGTGAATTTTTATTGTGAACACTACAATAATTGTTTTTTTTATCAAACTATGGGGCGAAATTTTAGCACAAAAGGTTGTCAAAGTAGGGCAGTTTTTTGAAACCTTTGGATGGCAATGTACTGGGGGTTGCAAAGGAAGATCGAAGATACTTTGCCTTCAGCTCCATAAAAAGGTTCTTGTGGCTCCAGGTGCCAAATTTTCACACAAGGGGTCCTGTCCCCTTCAAAAATTTTGGTGGCTTAATAACTCGAAGTGAGGCTTCCAATGCAAATTTGCACATGTTCGTGAAATTATTGGCTTGGAATCAAACTGCAATGAACGTTGAAACTTTTTGAGGCACATTTCTAGCCAGCAG
>JASGXE010019107.1:0-10573 GCA_030068105.1 Sinentomon sp. SZTP_YWyxl
GGGAAAAAGAAAAAAGATGCGCGTTGGTCTTAATTAGAGGGATTTTAAATTGGAAAGAGTGAAGTGAGCGCCTTTCGTGAAAATCAGAAGAGAAGATCTCAGGTATCTGCCTGCATGTGGGTGTGGCCATTAAAGATCTTTATGAGAAATGACAGTCTTTTTTCTTCCCTTCTGTATAACAGAGGATCTAACTTGAGAGAGGACAAGATTGCCGACACGCTCGTGGTCTCCCGAAGACTGTTTCTTTTAAAGTCATTTCATTTTATAGTTCATTTTTATAGTCATTTCTAAAAGTCATTGACTGTTTCTTTTATTACAGACACCAGTCTGGAATTGTTGATCCCCCATAGAATATCCCCCCTCGAATCCTTGGCAACTCCGGGGGATGGGGAGATTTGTTTTACTTGATTACGCCCCCATCTTTTTTTCAGTCCCCATGACCACCCTCATTAGATACGCGTAAAGCCGTTAGCATTCAAGAGAGATATAGGAAGTTTTCTTTTGTGTCCCGAGCAATAGCTGACTGGAATTCACTCCCAGCCTCTGCGCTGTCCCCACCTTTAAGTACATCAATTCTAAGGTGCCGGCTGCTGTCTTTGTTCTAAATTGAGTTTCTGGCCAAATTTGACTGGATCTGAAAGTTTTAGAGTGGATGTTCTGTATTTCTCCATAGGAATTTGAAAATTAATTCTTTGGATTTAAAAGCCCAGAAATTTATGTCGCAGCAACAAAAGTAGTCATGAAAGGGTGACTTTGGTCTTGCTCTCGTCTTTGAAATTTGTCTGCCCCGTTTCTCGTGTTTTTCCCGATGATTGGCGTTTCTTATTGTTTTCTTTTGTGCAAAAGTGTTATTGTTATGTATGATAGTGGGGAAGCCCCCATAAAATACAGTCATTCAATCAATCAATACCCAGGACGAATTTTTTATTTGTTTATTTTTAATAAGGTAACATAGTTTCAATAAGATCACTCCACATGTGGAGTATGCCAAGCTGTTGTCAAAGGGTGAAAAACTTAAAATCAACTGTGAACATAGGTTGCAATGTTATTGTCGTCAACCTGCGGCTTGCTGTCCGACTAAAACCAATAGACCAGAACCGGGCCAACTCCACATGCAGACAGGTCTTTCAAGCTGCAAGCTGTTTTTATTTGTCTATTTATTTTACATTTTCTTTCTTGTGCATGGTCATAGGTGTTTTAATTGCGAGTCCAAAAGCCATTTTTCGACAACTTCAATCATTCGGCGTGGCATAGAGCGTGTTAAAAAGTTGCGCAACAAATTCCATTCTTTGAGCTGTCCGGCCATTGGCGTCAATTGCATGCCGTGATGGCCATCTACAAAAGAGTGACGTTTCGGGCACCTTGCACCTTCAGCAGTGAATCTGAGTTTTGGTGATTTTTTAATTTCCGGTGTCGCCTCGCTTATCGCAGTCAACTCGTCAGCAATAAGCATGCTTATGTGATCGACATGGGCGCAAGGATCTAACTTGTATTGCCTGCACGGTCAGTTAAATTCATTCGAATTCGATTGGAAACTGCATGAATTTTAAATTGAAAATTCACCACTTCACATGCGTTTTCCCATTCAGAGAAGTTGCATACGAAACTTTTTGCTCTTTGCACGGCAAAATTAAAGTTCCAATTTTTACCTCGGAAACAAAAGAGGATCTAAACTTCGGCGGCACGGAGATTTTGCAAAAATCTACACAGTTGCAATTTTTACATCACATGTACGAAAAAGGCAATTCTGACATAGAGCAAACGTTAAGATTCTCTTTCTGTCAGAATGAATCAATCCAACGAAACTTTGATTTCTGCGCTGAATCGGCAGTTTTCGATGGTTTTTTTGTTGCAAGAATTCCAGCTTCTCGCCAAGATCAAAAGTCTTCGAACACAGGATCTCAGGCGCCAACGCCGCAAAACATCATGACACTCGTGTGAGGCGTGAAGTTGCACCAAGGCCTGTTGAAATCACATGGCCCTGCATTTCCAAAAGTCCTTTAAAATACGCCTATGTTCGAAGACTTTTGATATGTTCCGTTTTTTCAAACTGGGATAAGATTGTGAATGTCTTGGTGACTTACCTGCGGATTGGCTTCGAATTTTGAATCTCTTCTCCATCGAGGTCAGGGTTGCCGAGAAGTATGTCCATTGAATGCCCTGAACGACCCCAATCAACGAGTAAATGAACATGTAGGTCTTTTTGGTGGCAAACCTCTGAAGCCATCTCGGTTTATATCCGAACAGACCGCACAAATATTCATCCATATTCACACTGTCATCCACAGCACGCCGGTGATCACTGCTGTCTTTTGAACTCAGGTCGTTGACACGGTGTTCAACACCAGGTTTCTGCTGGAACTCGGTCATTCCGCACCGGTTCTCCTCATCCCTGTCACTGGTCGGAACCAAATTAAAATCGTAATTGTATTTCTTATTCGTGGTGGGCCCGAAACTGTTGGCTGAGTTGGCCTTCTTTGACACAGCGGGCAGGTTGTTGTATGCGGGCATTTTCTGGTTCTTTTCCTTCGTCGGGAGAGGCGGCCTCTCGTCTTCGCGAGAGGAAGGGGTCAAAGGCATTTTGATTGGATTGGTTCTGTGCAAAATTGTGCAACGTGCAAGATTTGCGAAAGGAGACGTGCTGGGTTGCAACGGTCGTGGGCTGGTGAGGTGCTGGGGTCTGTGGTGTGCTGTCGGGAGTGAGCAACTGCAGGTGCGGTGGTGAGATGCTAGATCTTGTGCACTGGTGATGGTGCTCCGTGCAATGGTGATCGGCGGCAGTGACTGCAAATCAAACAAGGAAAAAGGTCAATGAAAATCAAGTCTTGCATTCGGCCACCGCAAGTTTGAAAAAAAAACTTCCGTCGATTTGCCCGAAGAGATCACTTCGCTCACAAGTTGCTCGGACAATCGGTTTGTGAGGCAGTCAAATCGCTGAATTTATTTCAGGAGAGCCTCACAGCAGCAAAAAGCCTTTCGTGAAGGAATTCCCACATAAAACTCTTTGAGACATTGGGAGCCCCAGAGTCCTCGTGGAGAATTCAACTCCGGATCGAGACTAATCCGAGGTGCAGAGCAAATTTTGCCATTGAGGTAGATTGCTAAAATTTATTTCGCAATTTCGGATTAACCTTATCCGGAGTTGAGCCCTCCACGGTGAGAGACCCTAAAATTCAGTTTTTTCGCTCTCTGTAAGAACCATCATAGCATCATTCGATATCAAAACCTTGCAGTAAAGTGATTACGTCATGTTAACAGCAATGGGACACCAACCCCCCAAAACGAACACCAACGTTGGTTTTGTGTCCAGACATTACGCGAAACCTCTTTGGATACCTTATCTTTGGAAGATCCTTAATAAGTGATGACATTGTGGGTGTTCGCCGAAGCTTTTTCAGGCCACCTCATCCATCCACGAAGCAATATTTGACCGCATCTAATCACGCATCAATGGTTGACGACAACAGGAAACATGCGGACACGAAACAGTAGGTTGACAATAAGCAGTGGGCAGAAATGGCAAGGGGTTTGGTCAGGTTTGGTTATAGCTTTTACGATGAAAAAGGTCAGTAAAACCACGACGTTCCGAAAAGTGTCACCAAATGTCGCTGCTGATTTGGGCCAACAGCGATTAGATTTAAGCTCAAGTAACGGTGCAAGAGTAAAAAATGTCCAGACCCCGCCGGCGATATTTATCGTGCTTGGGAAGAATTCCAAAGTTCAGCCGAATGCAGGAGCCACCAAATTTCAACAGGGCCTAACGCAGTGTCACGCCTTACACGAATGTAATGATGTTTTGCGGCGTATGTTACCATTGATTCCATCTAAATGGTACCGGAGTTTACGAAACCGAAAACCTGGCATCTGATTCACAGAATCTTTTGTCCGAACTTTGAAGCACGGGAAAACGTTGTTCCGAATTTCAAAGCGTCTCAATACGCACGAAGAAATGCATTTCAGGTACGAGATTCGCAATCACTTGCCCGCCGTGCTTTAAAATCCTGAAAATCTCCCACGGCGTGGACGGTGGAAGAGAAGGATGGGCTTCGTTTCGGGTTCGTTGTTCATTCAAGGTTCGTTTGCGCGCTTCAGGTCAAGGTTCGTTGGTATGCGGGGTCTTGGGAAGATCCACACCAGGTTTTCAACGAGCTCCTTGGAAGGGGATCTGAGAAGGGACGAAGTCCGTCAAACTGGTGGTGAAATACCAAAATTTTCGTTTTTTCCAAAATTTTGGTTTTCCACAAATATTCGCAAAAATCAATATTATTGCCCCCACCCCACTGGATCCTTAAATACTCTGAGCTGAGGAAATGTAGGGTTGCAGTTCGGAATACCTGCCGACATTTGAAAAAAGCTGAACTGGTCTAGTTTTCACACACGCTCAAGTAGCCAAAATAGGATAGGAAGATGAGGACGATGTGGGTGGGGTAGGATAGGTAGGGATAGGTGTGTTAGGATAGGTTAGGTTTGGATAGCTCAGGTTAGGTTAGGTTAAGTCAGCTTTAGGTTTAGTTAGGTTTAGGTTTTGTTTGGGTTAGTTAGGTTTTGTTATCACAGAGCAATGGTGACAACTCGTTCAGTTCAATGTCGGCAGGTTTTCCGAACTGTTACCAAATTTAACAACGATCACTTCTGCAACACTGTCCATTCACCGATGGAGAAACACAAGTGTGATGCTTTGCGCATGGCAAGTGCGCGCATGAGAAGATTGCGATTTTGATTGTGAATTCGTCGATGAGCCGCAGATGGATGGAATGTTTGCGAAAATCCCATTCCCGATTGAAGGCTTCCAATGCACAAAATTAAATCGTGTCCTTTTGCGAATGACAACCTGAAAAAATCTCCCTGGAATTAAAATGGCATCAATGCAAAAATGAATAAAAATCCATCAGTGCAAATGCAGGGGGTGTTACAAGGCCAAAGCACAATTCGCAAACTTCACCACACAAGTTTCTGCTTTCTGCCAATGTGAAATGATATGTCGTGAAACGTTTTGGAAAATTGTTCTTATCACGGAAGAAAGCAGGGTGTGCCTTATCAGTGGACAGCGACTATCCTCCGCGCTTTTGCAGGTTGGTGACCTTTTTCTGGGCGCTTTCTCCTGCACTTTCTCCGCACTTTCTCCGAGAAAGGCGCTTTCTCCTGCACTTTCTCCGGCGTTTTCTCCTGCAGGCTGCACACCAGCAAATTAACAACGCGGATATAGTGTGGATATAGTGTGGGGGACGAAAAGAAATACAGGAAAAGTCTAAAGGATTTTGAAGTTAATACAATTCAGTTTTTCATAAAAAAACATAAATGACGGCAGAAATGATTGGTACACCAGCTCTCAAAGTCGGACAAAATGTCAAAAGTCGGACAAAATCTTGGCGTTCATGCCATCCCCATTGAGCTGCATTAGGGCCTGTCCAAATGGTCTGAAAAATTACGCACCGCCGATCCGATTTTGTCGTCATCACACTTTTCCCACTTTCCCATTCAAGTAAAAATGGCAGTTCCTGCCAGCCTGCGCCGCTTTCGCATCAGCGTCCTTCGAATCGAAAAATTAATCTTAAATCTGATGGGAATTAGACTTTTGGGGAAGATGCGATAACGTGACAATTTTCCTAAATCAAGATATGGGAATGGTCATTTTTGGCGTCAAGTAGAAAAAAAGGTTGAATCTCGCTTATGCTGTTTTACGTTTGATTATCTTGAGATTTGACGTCTATATGCATGGCAACTCTGTAAAATGCTGTCGGGCAAAAAAGGGAAAAGATTTGCAATCACCATAGCTTGCTGGTGTTACTAACTTAAGGAGCGTGATTTATACGAATATGGGCTTCCCTTTTTTCCAATAAAAATATGACCAAACCTGACCTGACCCCCCCACTCCACTGCCGATTGCTTTGTCGTCAATCCACTTGTTGGTGTTCGTGTCCGACTCTTGCTAGTTGTCAACCAACTGCTTTTGCTGGAATCAGCCTGATCTGATCGGTCCATAAAACGTCGCCAAAGTTTGCATATCCACCAGTAGCTGATGATTGGTTCTACCCAAAAGAAATTCACACTCAAAAAAAGACATTCACATTGTGCTTAACCAGCCACCCTCCCTCTTTCATTTGGCAAATTATCAATTTTACCTTTGAAAATTGCCCCTGTGCGATTTTGAAGGCAAAGTGTTTTCAGGTTAGTACGCGTTTGTGTGTGAATGTGCCTCAAAAAACCTGCTGTGCTTTTTGAAAATTAGAGGAATCACTGCGGTGTTCTCCCACGGTGCATTGAGTCACACACAGAGAGAGTCAGAAAGAGAATCATAATACCTCCCGGACACCTTGTACACCATGCTTGTTTGTGTTAAGAGACTGGATGACTGAGTCGTAATTTAAAGAGCATTAAGCAGTCGTAATTTGCCTCCTATTAGGGCATGTTCGAGTAGTTGTTGAAGTGACTGACATTGTTGAATGCTTGCGCAGGAATCATCAAGGTACTTATCTGGGACGACGTTTTTTACGGGTCCTTCACATGCGCATTGCTCGAACGTTTTAAACGAGGTGTTTTCAACGTGCTTGCGATTGTACGCCAAAGTTTCTTGCCGAAGTTTGAAATTGGCCTGTCGCAAGCCTTCTGCGAATTTTCCAAACCTGCCCAATTCCAAACCTGATCCTACGTCTTATCGCTGTCGACCAATCACGCATGTCAGAGGCCTGAATCTCGGCTTGTCCACTTGGCCACTGTCTTGCCTTTTAACCCGTTTTTAAAAAAATGCGGTTAACGCTTCATGCGAAAATGTGAAAAAAATCACTATACAACGAGTACATGACGAATTGGATCAGGTTTCGAATCCGGTGCGTTTGGAAAAGTTTCAGGCCGTTCCCTCCCAATGAGGCGTTCGCAAAAAAATCTTATCTTTGACCGCGGTGTAAAACACCGTAAGAAAAGTTAATGGCTTGGGCAATGTCCTGAAAGCAAGCTAACAATTTTTCCAACTTGAATGACTGAAATGAGGGTGAGACAACTTATGTGCACGTGAATATGGGTCCACAACAATGAGCCATTGACGCTGTAAGTCAATATGCGATAAGTTTATTTACCTTTGCTCGCTGTTGGTATAAAACAGAATCTTATCTGACACAGGGCTGCCCTCACTGAAATCGTTGAATGCGCGTGTCGTTTCAGAAACCTTATCTTTTTAAAGATTTTTTTTTTTGCTTTTGGCACATTTTGAGACGGTTGTTTCGGGCTAACTCTATTGTGGATATGACGGGAGTATGCAATTTTTGGCCTGATGATTCCAGTCTGGACAGAAATGTTCAAGTGGGACACAATGTGTCCCGCCCTAACCTGACCTTAACCTAACCCTTAAAACCCTGTAGGTGTGAACCAAACCCTAACACTTGCCCTATAACCTATCCTAACCCAAACATATCTAAACCCGAACTACCTTACCTAACTCATATTCCGTTTGGTTCTTTCGTATTTTAGACGTTATTCCACACAACCGACACGAATGCAAAATCCCAGCTCTACATTTTTTTCGTCGTTAAGAACTCCAAGCAAAAAAGTCCTTCCAATATCAATAAGAAAAATTTTAATTTCTACTTCGGCGGAATTCCATTTAAAGCAAACGTTGCTGCATAATGTCAAATTTGGCAGTCTCATTCTGTTCTCGATATTGCATTCTGATGCAAACCGAAACTCAACCATGTTTTCTCTGGCATTTTTTCACCCATCACGGAAAACCAAAGTTTCCCCTTCTTTTTCAGGCTATAGCCAGTTCATTAAAAAATAGTTAACGGTTGTGAAAAATAGTGCAAAGAAGCGGGGCAACCACAATTTCCCAGAGAGAGGGCCCGTTAGGACCGCAAAGAGAAACAAGGGAAGGAATCTAGGAACTGCTCAGTTGGGATGTGTGGGATATGGGAACAGGCGCAGCCTTGATACTTCGTTGTCCGCGGCGGGTCTCTGCTTGGTTCCTAGGTGCTCAGCCCCTGACGGGGACCTATGGCGGCAGATCCAACTATAAGGTCATTGTAGGGGGCAAAAATTCAAGTTTGGAGGCCGTATGCACTTGGACCAGGAGTTTAGGTTTGCCCTAAGACATGGCGCGGGGCTTATTTCACAAATCCATTGGCATGAAGGCACAAGTGTGAGCGGTTCCTTGCGGGTTTCCAAACGAACGCAGAAAAAGCCATCAAGAGTATAGCACAAAGACTATACGCCTGTATTTCCCATTGTCACACTGAAATCAGAAGCCAAACTCAGCGGGAACTCATCGACCTGCGTCGGGACAATTTCGTTTCCATGCACAACGCAACACTTCGTCCCATTGTTGCGCGAGGGGTGCATCCATATTCCATCTGCTGAACTGGCTGATGAGCTGAAACATCCGCCAATCTTCCATCTGAACAGTGGCACGAGCAATGGTCTCATTGCATCATAACATCGTCTAATTTCGTTCACTCCGTGGACGAAAGTCGTCACAAGACTGACAGGACAGGACACGACACGACACGACACGAAAGGACAGGACAGCTGCGTCGAATGCCTTTATGAAATCGAACTGCGTCGAATGCCTTGATGAAATCTAAAGCACTGTTTGCTGCTGTTGATGGCGTTGGCGTTTGCTATACGGTTCTCGTTCACGTCTACTGATTTTTCATCACTTTAGAGGTCGACAAAGGTACAGTCACGATGGGTATTGTCAATCAATGAGTTCGTGCTCTTCTATGTTGGTTAGGTATACCCAATTGTTCACCTCGTGACCAACGGCTTTTCCGATGACAATGGAGAGGCAGAACAGCGCACCATTACCATCGCCACCGTTTAGTCAGAAATGAAACTGAATTCCGAGAGTACTGTCGCAGACGACTCATTTTTCAGGAAATTGGTAAAATAAACGACAAAATTGCACATCTGCTTCTGATCAGTGATCATAATCTCATCCAATTGTCACTCACATGCAAGCTGATTCAGACTGCCAACGCCTGCAGGCTGCAAGATGCGAGTATTAATCACGAAAAACCTGATATACCATAAAAAAGATATGTGCTGTTTCATTCTCAGGTTATTTGGCAAGTTCTGCAGTAAAACAAATTGCTCATCGCCATTCGCCCCTGCTCCCCTTATAAAGTGTCCGCCAAAATTCTTCGAACATAGGCGAAGTCTTAAACGTCTGGCCAATGCAGGGGGCATCAAATTCAACAGGACTTGTCAGTTTCACATCTTTCGCTATTGTCGTGATGCTTTACGGTGCATGTTTGCATTGATTGAAATGGTGCATCTTTTCGTGTGTTCGAAGTATTTTGGCAGCGGTGTCGGTATGCATTTGATCCAAACACCGCAAACAATTGCATCAGAAACGTTTTCGATGGTCTGAACGAAGTTCCAAACTTCGGTGTCCAAAACCATTATCACCCATTTGTGCTATAGGATTTTGATCGCTTTGGACTGTTATCATGAGGACTCGGCATAACTTTTACCTTACCATAACAACACTCTAAACACGAAGTTCAGGTTGGAACACCATATTTTAACATGGGCTTAGCTTTTAAGAACATTAATGGAACACATGGCGTGTTTTTGGAACACACTGAGTGTTCCATTTCCAGCAATTTGGAACACTAAAGGTGTTCCAAATCGCTTATGTGTTCCAAGAGCACATCACGTGTTCCATTAATGTTCTCAAAAGAACACTTCCCATCTAAGCCCATGTTAAAATATGGTGTTCCAACCTGAACTTCGTGTTCAGAGTGAATGATCCAAGCCAAAATTCTCCAAACATTCGAGTTCATTGCGAACTCATGCGCCATTTAAAATCGCTTCTAATAGCAAGCCCTATGAAGGAGAAAGCCCTGTGACGAAATTGGATAGTTCCCTGCACAAACCGAGTCCGGGGAATTCGCTGCGTTTCGTTTACTGGACATTGTTGTTGCATCAAAACTCAATCCAGACAAATATTTACGTTCCTCATATTTGTATGGTATTTCTGAACACTTTCATTCCAAAAGATGTTGTGCAGAGTACCGCGAATTTCGCATGTCTCCACTTTCTCAAATCCTCACTCTAAACACGAAGTTCAGTTTGGAACACGATATTTTAACATGGGCTTCGATAGGAAGTGTTTTTTCAGGAACACTTGGTCTGTTATTGGAACACACTGAGTGTTCTATTTCCAGCGATTTGGAATACTTAAGGTATTCTAATGGAACACTTTGGTGTTCCAAATCGCTCATGTGTTCCAAATCTGTGACAGGAATGTCACAGATTTGGAA
Source organism: Sinentomon sp. SZTP_YWyxl (assembly GCA_030068105.1). Classification (NCBI taxonomy): domain Eukaryota; kingdom Metazoa; phylum Arthropoda; class Protura; order Sinentomata; family Sinentomidae; genus Sinentomon; species Sinentomon sp. SZTP_YWyxl. The sequence continues at coordinate 10,254 of JASGXE010019107.1, forward strand.
CACTCAGTGTGTTCCAAGAACACACTGGGTGTTCCAGAAATGTTCTTGAAAGAATCCTTCCTATCTAAGCCCATGTAAAAATATAGTGTTCCAAGCTGAACTTCGTGTTTAGAGTATACTCCTTTTAATTCTAAAGCGAATTTCACATATCGCATGCCCTTTATTTTTTCACAGAGGATTTGTTTCCCTCGTCTTTCTCTTTTTAGATTTAAAAGCTGCTGCACATCAGCATGAATTTCACATAATGTGTGCTATTTACTATTTTTTCAATAGGGATTAGTTTCCCTCTCCTTCGTCCAACACAGCACCGCGATTCCCAT
>JASGXE010019114.1:0-10755 GCA_030068105.1 Sinentomon sp. SZTP_YWyxl
AATTTTTTTAAATTGGCACTTGTTTTAAAAAAAAACCATGGACCCAAAGGTGTTTTGTTGAAGTGCTCACAGTGGTCAGCATGCTAGATAGATACCTACCAACCGTTCCAAGATTGACAGCAATCTTTCAGATCTGCCGACAATGTCGCAGTTAAGTAGCATAGGTACCTACCTATTCAATTCCTGATATTAAATTCTTGGTAGGCACCTACCCAATTAAATCAGATGTTGGTCTCTGCATCAGAGGTTCCTGGGCACATGTGACCAAGATTGCCAAAGAATTGGAAATAGAAGATGGGGGAATTACTTCCTGTTGCTCCATTTAGGCACTGATATAAACAATACAATGAGATGCAGATCAGGGACCATCAGTTTCACAATGGCCTTATACATACCTAATGGCATCGGAATTAGATGCTTTAGCTTTGTACACTAATAGGTAGTCCAGCATAATGAGACCAACTGACTTTGTGGACATGTGTACCCCCTAAAAGTGTCACTTTCAACATACAAAATTGCAAAATGCAGGAATACTTATTTCCAAACCCTGAAATATGCCCCAACATTTGAAACAACTATAACATTAGGCTGGCAACAACTCACTCCTCTTGACATGCCTTGCACAGATCGATATCATCAACATGTTTTTATCTTGAACAGTAAACATGTTTAGGTATAAGGACCTGTGCCAAAATCCCAGCATTGTTTACAATCAAAAATCAATTATCAAGACACACAGAAAGAAAAAAGCAACCAATACAGTGAAGATGGCAAAACAACATGGCACATCATTGCCTCTGTCACCCAATGCAAAGGATGGAAGGTGATTACGACCTCATAACACCAAACTACATGCTTTCAAAAGTTGTAACCAATAATTGGCAGTTTATTATCATCTAGAAAATACAAAAAACCTGATGCTGGCTGGCGAGGTGCTCCTGCATCCTTGAACCGCTTTCTTCTCTTTCCCTTTGGCAATTTTTCTTTCTGCTGCCGGCCAGCAGAGCCATTGTGTTTGGAATCATCATGAATATCACTTGTCCGGTGTTCTAAAATGTGAATGCACAATATTTCGGAATACGAAGAGTTCAAATTACCACGGAAACTATTTTTCTGAACGGACTGTTTGAGAGCCCAAAATTGCAAGACATTTTAGTGCAGTGGATTTCGGCTCCAGGACAAATCATTCCAGGAATGAAGGCTGAACAATAATTTGTTGATTAGGAAAGTAACTTGTTGCTGCAAAGTCAGTTTGCAATTTTGAAGAAGAAAGAAAAAAACATTTTAGGATTTAGGGCCTATTGTTTCTAAAGCTTGAAAACGCATGTTCATCATCGACTCTTCCACAAACATCCATTCGCAATAACTTTTCTTCACAAATGTTCATGCTTCACCTTCACTCTAACACATCCGATACCGATACATCAGTTGCACATGCCTAGAGAGGGCCTTCTGCCTTGCTCACGACATTTTTAAATTCGATGCAATCAAGAAACATCATTCACTAAATAAAAAAGTGTCTGTGTTAAAACAAACAGAACAAAGCCGAAGATCATTAAAAATTCACTGCAATCTTAGCAAATAGACTCATTGTGGTAGATGAAGTGAAAACAAGGAACGGTATGGACCAAGATTACATTTCCAGACAGAAACGTCAATTTTTATGACTTCATCGTGCACTGCAGCAGGGTGGGTGAGGTAATTTTTGGAGTCAACTTATTTTTGTTAGGATTTCAATTTTTAATTTTTATAATTTAATTCTGTTTTTCAATTATTTTTTATTGAAGCCAATTTGTATGTGATTTCTTTCTCGGACCGCAGGGAGATGTCAGGTAAAAATTTGCAGCGGAGCAAATGTTTCTTAAATAATTGAAAAACAGAATTAAATTATAAAAATTAAAAATTGAAATCCTAACAAAAATAAGTTGACTCCAAAAATTACCTCACCCACCCTGCTGCAGTGCACGATGAAGTCATAAAAATTGACGTTTCTGTCTGGAAATGTAATCTTGGTCCATACCGTTCCTTGTTTTCACTCCATCTACCACAATGAGTCTATTTGCTAAGATTGCAGTGAATTTTTAATGATCTTCGGCTTTGTTCTGTTTGTTTTAACACAGACACTTTTTTATTTAGTGAATGATGTTTCTTGATTGCATCGAATTTAAAAATGTCGTGAGCAAGGCAGAAGGCCCTCTCTAGGCATGTGCAACTGATGTATCGGTATCGGATGTGTTAGAGTGAAGGTGAAGCTAAGCATGAACATTTGTGAAGAAAAGTTATTGCGAATGGATGTTTGTGGAAGAGTCGATGATGAACATGCATTTTCAAGCTTTAGAAACAATAGGCCCTAAATCCTAAAATGTTTTTTCTTTCTTCTTCAAAATTGCAAACTGACTTTGCAGCAACAAGTTACTTTCCTAATCAACAAATTATTGTTCAGCCTTCATTCCTGGAATGATTTGTCCTGGAGCCGAAATCCACTGCACTAAAATTCTTGCAATTTTGGGCTCTCAAACAGCCGTTCAGAAAAATAGTTTCCGGGTAATTTGAACTCTTCGTATTCCGAAATATTGTGCATTCACATTTTAGAACACCGGACAAGTGATATTCATGATGATTCCAAACACAATGGCTCTGCTGGCCGGCAGCAGAAAGAAAAATTGCCAAAGGGAAAGAGAAGAAAGCGGTTCAAGGATGCAGGAGCACCTCGCCAGCCAGCATCAGGTTTTTTGTATTTTCTAGATGATAATAAACTGCCAATTGGTTGCTACTTTTGAAAGCATGTAGTTTGGTGTCATGAGGTCGTAATCACCTTCCATCCTTTACATTGGGTAACAGATGCAATGGTCTGCCATGTTGTTTTGCCATCTTCACTGTTTTGGCTGCTTTTTTCTTTCTGTGTGTCTTGATCATTGATTTTTGATTGTAAACAATGCTGGGATTTTGGCATAGGTACTTATACCTGAACATGTTTAGGACTGTTCAAGAAAAAACTGTTGATGATATCGATCTGGGCAAGGCATGTCAAGACAAGTGAGTTGTTGCCAGCCTAATGTTATAGTTGTTTCAAATGTTATGCATATTTCAGAGTTTGGAAATAAGTATTCCTGCATTTTGCAATTTTGTATGTTGAAAATGACACTTTTAGGGGGTACACATCTCCACAAAGTCAGTTGCTCTCATTATGCTGGACTATTTGTGTGCAAAGCTAATGCATCTAATTCCGATGCCATTAGGTATGTATAAAGCCATTGTGAAACTGATGGTCCCTGATCTGCATATCATTGTATTGTTTTTCAGTGCCTAAATGGAGCAACAGGAAGTGATTCCCCCATCTTCTATTTCCAATTTTTTGGCAATCTTGGTCACATATGCCCAGGAACCTCTGATGCAGAGACCAACATCTAATTTAATTGGGTAGGTACCTACCAAGAATTTAATATCAGGAATTGAATAGGGACCGATGCAACTTAACTACGACATTGTCGGCAGATCTGAAAGATTGCTTCAATCATGGAAGGTTGGTAGGTTCTATCTAGCATGTGAACCAGTGAGCACTTCAACAAAACACCTTTGGGTCCATGTTTTTTTCGCATGAACAAGCTGAACCAATTTTAAGATTCAGAAAACTTAGCCTTTTCATAATACAGGTACAGGCATTAAAAAATTAATTGTAACATTACCTGCAATTAGATTGGGGCCTAACATCCACGCAATTTTTTCTTGCATCCGTGCAGTGCGGGCTGCGTTTTGAATGAGAAAGATCGATAACTTGCACCGGTCCGGTCAAGCGGGATGTCGAGGCAGGAGTTGAGACTATTTATCGTCTCGTGGTTGCTAAGCACACACGCATTTGGTAATCGGTTTACATCAATTCAAGCCGAGCAATCTTGCATTGTTTGTGAGCATCTCACCTGAGAGCGCGTCAACGGGATTGTTGTGGGCTCTCGCAGAAATCAAGCAGAAATCAAGGTTAGGATCTAGGCCGCTTCAGCTGGATTGTTTGCAATGCTGAACTGCAGTTGCTAAGTGCGATGAAAAATGTGCCTCTCTTGCAAACAAACAATGGGTGGTCATTCCAGACAGGTTACGAACAATCGATGATATTTGGAGCTGGGCTGATGCCTGCCCTCTCAAATTCATTCTGGGCCAGCTAGTTCTCGATGGGATAGGTTTTGGGCTTTCTCTCTGCTGGCGACTGACACACGAATAAAAGTTGATAACAATAAATACGCGAACACTAAGCAGTAGTTAGACAACAAGCGACAGGTGGCTCCGATCAGGGTAAGACTTAGGAATTCCTGACTATACCGATGCTTCCGACGCTTCCGATGTATCCTGCGCTTCCGACGCTTCCGGTGCACGCGACGCTTCCGATGTATCCTGCGCTTCCGATGCATCCGACGCCAACCGATGCATCCGAAGGTGCCGAGGTGTCGTCTGATAAAAATGGTTTTATTGATTTTTTGTTTCAATGGTTCTCTCAATACAAGATGAGTCTAATCTTCACGCCAATAGGAACCCAACCTAACCTAACCTAGCTTAATCTAACCCAACGTTGGTTCAGGTATATTTCCTGCCTTGCGGGATACATGCCTTTGGATACATCGGAAGCGTCGGATGCATCGGAAGCGTTGGATGCGTCGGAAGCGTCGGATGCATCGGAAGCGTCAGGTGCATTGGAAGGATGCATCGGATACATCGGAAGCGTCGGATGCAACGGAAGGAAGCATCGGAAGCATCGGTAGTCAGGTATTTCAAAGTCTGAGGTATTCCAAAGTCAGATATTCCAAATGTGGATCGAAACCCATCTCAGGGCGGTGGAGCTAAGGTCGTGATTCACCAACAGGGAGAATGCCAGAAAGTGACTTTTTGCATCGGAATGGGTGCGCGCGCACAAAAACGTCCAGTTGTTTTCGAAAAAAATCCACCGAATATAGTCCCATGAAGTAAGGTTAGGAGAGGGGTTAGGTTAAGGGTTAGGTTGGGTTTGTTAGGTTAATTTCGGTTATGTTCGGTTATGCGTTTCTTTCAGCACCTTTTTCACCTTGTCGGAATGAGAATGTCAGGAGCAGCGGACCTTCTGCAGCATGCCAGGAGCGCAATTTCTTGTTCAGCAATTCTTCGTCGCTGTCTCAAGCAGCCGATTCCGTTCTGACCTCAGCCTGATTGTTGGGGCAGTGGAGTCTTGCATTAAGTCAATCGAATGAATCATTCGGTCTTTAGGGGCCGAGCAAAATTAGCAATTCCTTCTTTCGCTTTTTTCAAAAGTCGAAAACATTGATTTTTGCTTTTTTTCCCAACCGAGAAGATCAAAAGTACCAATGTTGTGCCGGGCAAGTCGTTTTCGTTCATATGCAGATGGAAGAATGAAGGAGGTGAATTGAATGAGCTTCCGTTTTCCAATTGGAAGGTTTTCCTCTCCCCCGATGGATGAATCAGGAAGGCGCGGCTCTGCAGCTGATTGAGGCGGAATCAAAATTTTGGGCTCCTCAACGGATTTTCATTCCCGAGTTGGGCAAAAGGGTGTTCTTTTAATTGAATGTTTTCAAACTTTGGTCGGAAATTTTTTTTTTTTTTCTTGGAAATTTAACACTTTTAATGCTTTTTTTCGGAACTTTGAAAATTAAAAAACAAAAATCACCAATCTGGTCGGGCAATGTATCTTGCTTGACAGAAGGCTTTGGAATGCAACCGTTTTCCATAGCAAGTTGCCTCCCAACCACAGTGGAAATGGAACCCTTTTGTTGTCGAGCTGATTCAAGAAAAAAATTTTTGGCCCACCAACCTGTTCACCCGCAATTGCGGAAAAGGGGCTTAATTAGTTGTTCAAGTGAATGGTTTTCCAGGACCTAAAGGAAGGCGAACGTGATCGGTTTCGGCAACGTTGAACATTGGATCTCCCACTCCCACCTGAATACATGTTATTTGTGTGCGGCGTTCCTAAGACGCCGGAACGTGAAGGGACACCCAACTGAGGCCCCCATCCAGAGACAATGAGCACTTGGCGGAGTTTCCTCCCAGAGCTTTTAGCGGCGTGCCTCTCGTTGGAGTTATGCCTTGGTTTTACCTGCGGTCACTGCTGCTACTCGAGCAGTCCACGCGAGCAACGGAGGGAGAGAGAGCATGTTTGATTCATTCTGCTTTTTTCGCAGCATATGAAAATAAAATTGACTCTGTCGAGGCCCTTCAGAAGAAATGTGGCAAAAAATGATGACTTGAAGATGCAGAAGAGAAGATATGAAACGGAAGGAAGGCAGTTGCAATCACACAATGCCGGTCTGCGCAAAATCGTCGAATTCGGATTTGGGACTTTGACAAAACCTGAGTGGAATTTCATTTTGTTGTTCGATTGTTCGAATGTTTGAGAAATGCCCCGAATATCTCATCAGTTGCAGGCTGCAGGCACTCGCTCTGAACCATGCCAAAGAGGCGTGTTTTGGAATTGATCGCCAGCGTTTAGCTCGTATGCCGTCAAGTGTTGAGACGGGATGCTCAACTTCTTTCTCCACATGCAGTTTGTGTTTTTGTTTGCATTATTTTTTATTTCTGTATTTTTTTTAATTTCACTTTATTTCGCCTAACCAAGCCAAATTTCGCCTAATCCACTAACCTAATCTTGCTGTAACCTAATCTAACCCAACCAGGCTTTACTGTAATTCAGCGAAGTTAGGTTAGGATATATTTGGCAATTTGTCGAACCAGCTCACCAGACGACCAGCTTATCCAGACGACCACCAGAACCAGCTTATCAAAAACATTGGTTCTTCATAGGTTGGATTGGGTTAGATTGGGTTAGATAAAAAATAACATACCTAATAACAGAAACAAAAAATATAAAATTATTACAGAAACAAAGAATGAAAATGTGAAGAGAAACCAAAACAAAATCAGGCATATGGACAAAAAATAATTGAGCATCCCTGCCTCTTTTAAGATGCGGCGACTCAAGATGCGGCGCATGCGGCGGTTTAAGATGCGGCTGGAGATGCTAATTGTAATGTGTAACACACAAATTGTAACAGATACAAAGACCTGTCTATCTAATCCACTATAGACACTCCATCTTTCTACCGCATCTCAAATCAACGCCATCACATTCATCGCACGTCATGAAGAAATGCTTTTTTTTTTCCAATTAGGAACAATTTTTCGTCACGCAAGAAATATATTCGTGCCCGAACCAACCAACCAGCCCGCATCAGCTGGACTGTTTGAAAGGTTGTATAGCAGTTCTTTCGCAACCACACAGTGGTGGAGTCATTCGAGACAATTGGCGACAATCGAAGGCTTTTGGAGCGTTATAGGTGCCTGCCCTCTCACATTCATTTTAACCCAGTCAGTTCTCGGATAGATAGAATTATCCCTTCTCCATGTTTGTGGCTGACACACGAATAAAGGTTGTCAACAAAGAAATAGGTGGCCACTTGCCCACTTGCAAGTAGTTTGAGCAAATGATAGGCGGGCACCTACCAGAAGGTTGATACCCATCTCCAGACGGTGGAGCAAATAAAAGGTCGTGTTTCACCAACACGGAGAATACCAGAAATTGACACTCAAAAAAGATGCTGCGGATGAACCAGCTGCTGGACTTCCGTGTGCTGGCGTTTATTAAACTCAATTTAACCCAACCAAACCTAACCTAACCTAACCCAACCTATACCTGACCTAACCCTAAATCTATCCTCACCTACCCCAACCTAACCAACCCAACGCAGATGCTTTATCTTCTAACTGTGTAGTTTAATAAAATTGACATTGTTCGATCGGAATAGGTCTTTCATAGGAGTAGCGGAACTTTTTGCGACATCACGTGAGCCAATTTCCTTCTTCAGTTTTACTGCGTCGCTCTCTCAAAGCAGGCCAACCGTTTTGATGCCAGACTGGCTGCTGCAACAGTGCAATGGCTGGCATGTGAACTCTGCATGAATGATTCAGGTGTTAGCTATGCGATACAAGGTCATTTCATTTCCATTGATTCACAGTTGCAGAAACAGCCCGCATATCTGGCAAAATTTGTGTTTGGAAATCCTATTCGCTGATGCGAGCAATGGGTCAAGGTCGATCAACAATTTGCAGACACACCGACCAGGTGGCAACGAGTATTGAGCGGTGTCAATTGGTCGCGGAGCGGAGTCAGCGGAGAACAAAAAAAGCGGAGTCAGCGGACAAAAAAGCGTAGTCAGCGGAGAACAAAAAAAGCGGAGTCAATTGGTAAAACAAAGCCATGATGCTTTTCAGCCGGTATAATTAACTGCGAAGAACAAATCGTTCTACGAGACGTCCGTAAACCACCGCTAACTTTAAAGCCAGGACAGGAAAGCCTGCCAAACGTCGGTTTGTGAATGCTTCGACGGCGAACACGGTTCGTCGCCGACTGACTTTTTTTCTGTTGACTGTCCTTGCGTTTGTACCTTTTTCTGTCTCCCAAGAACTGGCCTGATTTTTGAAACATGCTCTCGCTCATTTTCGGCATCTCGCTCGGCCTCTTGGGCCTGCTCTTGCCTTGTTTTTTGTCTGTCTTTGCTGAGCTTGCGCATTGCTGCAGAGCAGGCAATCATGGTCGTCTCCCTCTATGACCGAGCAGCAGCATCCGTGACCTTGTCGAATAAATGCCGCCGAATAGATTGGGTGGCATCCTCAAATTGTGAACAAAAATCCACCTTTCTCGTGGCTCTCAATGGATACTTGAATTATTGATAAGTCCTTGTCATAATATGTAGCTTGGTATGCTCAGCCCAACCATCCAGCGATGGGTGGGACGAATCAAGAGTATTTCGATCATTAGCTGCGAACACCCACTGCAAAATTGCTATAAATATCCTAGTGTTTGTCCAATCCTGACTATTTTCACTTCATAGGAAAGTTGAAGAAATGTGCGATGGAATGCGTGTGTTCAAGAATTTTATACTCAACTTTGCACACAAATGTGAGAAATCATTCCAGATAGATATGGTAGCTTTTGAAAATATTTCTTATTTTTACGCTCCTGATCAACAAAGTGAACTGTTACTCAAAAGTTTCTGCTGAAAGGCCAGGTCGACCTTCGAGAACGTTTCAGGTGAATGTTTACCCTTTCATATGGCACCAAATAATCACTCCATTTCATGACCGTTTAGCCCCAGAATCACTTCTTGAACTTTGCAAAGTTCAAGAAGTGATTCTGGGGCTAAACGGTCATGAAATGGAGTGATTATTTGGTGATTTCACATGTGAAAGTTCTCCAAATTTGAAGAATAATTCGGCTCCATTCGGTATTTCACAGCCCTTAATGGAATATTTTTCAATTGAACAGGTAGAGACGAAGTCCCAAATTTAGGGGAATCTTTGCCCTTGAAATGGACACCAAAAACGATGAAATCGGCCCAGCTATTTAGGTTAAGAACACCAAGTTAATGAACACCAAGCTCCAAGTCCAAGACAGTGGCTTGGCAGGTTACACAACAGAGAAGCCACATCTCACAAGTCACACATCACTGCTCTGCAGAGCATGACTCTCACCGGGTTGGCGTGTATACGCCGTAAAACTGGTCCGAGTCGTTTCAGTTGAATGCAGAGCAGAATTGGGTTACGATTATGGAGCATAGTTCTCCTTGCGAGCCCAAGGCGTGTGCAACAAGGTAAATGGTCCAGCCGAATGGCTATCAGTCCGTATGACTCCACGATGACGAATGTTGGGTTTTTCGATCGCAATTTCCGCGAAAACGGAGATATCTCCATAACCAACCCTTGCACCCCATCAGAGAACCCAAATGTGACTTCACCGAATCGCAAGAAGACTGAGGTCTCAGGCCCCATCATCCGAGACACGAAGAATGCATGCCTGCTGAAAAAACGCTCCTCCAACATCTCTACCCCTTCCCGCAGAAAACCACCCCTAAAACGGAAGCCAAGGGATGGATTTGAGTCGGATCACTTCTGGTGCCTTCAGATCAAGGAAATGAACGACTTTGTAATTTAAACCATTGACCTCCGAAGCACAGTTCCGGAGATAATGCGCAGCATAGAAAACGACCCTAACTACCCTTCCCCAAAAAGGGTGTAGGGGTGTCAATTTGGGAGAACCCAATGGAACCAAACGAAGCGCTTGAGATCCAGGCTCTAAAACCTCCATTGCACCACAATCGAAGGTGTAGCCGTTTTCGCGGAAACTGCGATCGAAAAAACCAACGTTCGAGGTGACACCCTGTATAGGTCATTGACACTCTAAACGCAGCAGCGACTAAAAATATGAATTTAACTTTCATTGTGCTTATCAATGCAGTAGCAACATTGACACTGCATGCCGAATAACCAACAAAACTCACATGGTTCCGTCGAATAGACTCATCCGAAAGTCCAAACTGACTGAGAGCGACCAGACAACAACGCTGCACCGCATATTCGTCAATTACCCAAAACTTTTTACCATACCGCCCTACTGCTTGAACCAGTGCGGAGCCGTTTTTACTACGCGAACCGCGTATTCGCAGGCGCCGGTTGTCACACAGGAGCCACCGGATCCTGTTTTCCCAACCGAACCGCAGCATCCCTCAACGTTGCCATCATATTCAGTCGCCGGGCAGTTTCAGGTGGTTTCCATATCCATATTTGTTTATTTTTTATTTTTGGATTACAGTCATACGATTTCAACACACCTTCGGAGGTGCCCAAGGTCACTGAGTGATTATCTGTTTCCTGATGCTCTTTCTTCATTGAAGTTTGAAGTTAACCACATCTGACCTTCACTTTACAACCTTTTAAAAGGGCCGC
>JASGXE010019115.1:0-10483 GCA_030068105.1 Sinentomon sp. SZTP_YWyxl
CATGCTCAGGCGTGCTGCTTTTTTCTATGTATATGGGGATCGAAAGATGTTTTTGTTAATCACCCTCTTATTCAAGTCGGTAGGTACGTTGGTAGGTACGTATGCAAAATGAGATGAAAGTCCAGTTCCTCAACGAGTCATCCCAATTGTTGAATTTGCATGGTGTTGGACTTGGCCCATACATATGGCCTGTTAAGCAATACTGCACTCTATGCAACGAAAATCTTTTGTCGGTTAGCGTAGTATTGCATCAAACAGGCGTTGGTGTTGGAATAAGAAATTTATGTGCGAGTACGTACAAGGTGTGCTAAAAATTGACGTTAGAATCATTTGTTTCGGAATTGGTCCAATTCCTTGGATCGGAAACAAAGTTTGCAAGAAAGGCGTCACTCTATGACCAAAAGGGAGCACAGATGATAAACATTTGTCTTTTCGCTGTGTTTATGCACCTCAACGACGTGTATAGTGTATACACCTCCTTGGTGCACCTCGTTACAAAATTTGATTTTCCGAACCGGGAGTTCACCGAATCGGGAAACAAAATTGTATGTGCAAAGTGGTCCACGTTTCACTGGATCACTATCTGTATGTTTTCAGACACGCACCTATCAACATACCAATCAATGGGTTGTTGTTTTGGGAGCCATCTTCATTGCCGCAACTGGCCGAAAGCACACTTCAGGGAAAGGAAACTTTCAGTGAAAAAGCAGATTTCTGAAGGAGCGAACCTTCTGAGATCCATGGAGTAAGGAAGTTAAAAAGTCGTTGGCGAAGAAAATTAATTTTTCATTTCTGCTCTGGACATGGTGCCCAGCTCGTCCCGGTGTGGGTCATTTTGTCATTCTACCTTGTTACTTCCGACAACGTTCAAACGGCTCAGCAACACCAACAGTTGATGCAACCCTGCAAGGTGCTGGCTGATCCCTACCATCTTTGGCACCAAGAAAGACACGAACATCATTTATGATATCGCCTTTCAACGTTCATACAAAGCCGGTAAAAAATCTCCGCTTTGTGTCTTGTGAAACGACAGCATAAAATAAAAATATGAGTAGAAGGATGTTTACCAGATCTCCAAATCTGCAAGGATCAACGTTACAGTGCTTGATGAAAATGTTCCAGAAATCAGACTAAGATGCTTATTGCGAGGACCAACATGAGTACCTTTGTATTTTCATCTTACAATTTCACAGTCACAAGAATTTTGCGTGGAAAACATTTGACAAGCATATGAAGCAGAAATTATGTTTATCAATTAAATGGTTTTCTATTTCCTTTTCCAGAACTATTCCATCGAAAATAATGAATCTCATCAGCAAAGTGGCAGTGTCTTTCCTCTGGGCAATTATCTCGACCGGATTTGGAATTGCAGACCAGTTGGTAACACCACCAGCACAACCCAACGACCTTCAGCCCAACGACGAATTCAACGCATCTGTTCCAGTCACTTCGCTCGGAGTTCTGCGGCATTCGACCTCACAGGCACAGCTCCCGACGGGCGCTTTCTCGCAAGATATGCAAATTGACTCGCCGATCTCATATCCCGGTGTTGGAGAACTCACAACGAGGACATTTAGGTTTGAGAGGAGTTTGAAGGGTGTTCAGACGGATGACGGCAAGGCTATCCGTTACAAGGTAGGGAGTGGAGGAGGAAGGCGTCCAGCAAAGTTCAAACTGCGCAGAAAAAGCCCCTTCAAGCTGAAATTTCGGCGTGGTAGGGCGGTGAATCGGCGCAGCATCCAATCAGAGTTGGGCTATGATCGCAGGAACGAAGCCGATACAATCTACAGCATCCACCACATCGAACCGGCAGAAATGCAGCTCCAGCCGATCGTCAAAGTGAGAGAGCCCTCCCCGAGGCAGGTCGCAAACCTGAACGCCCAGACTGCCTTCTCTCCATCCCTCGTCCAACCGCTCCACAGTGGTATAAGGGTAAGCCCGCCTTTCCAGGCGGAGTCACAAGCGCACGTGGTGCCTCAACAACAACCCCACTTCTTCTACAGCAGCGGCACTCTTGCTCCGCCCCCTCGTAACAAAAATCGACAGCAGCAAGTTCAGAAGATGTCGCACAACAACCCAGTTCCAATGCCATCCTCCCAGTACATCCAGCAGAGCATCCCTGACCACGCCTACTATAGCAACAGCCCCTACATGGGCGGGTACGACAACCACGCCAGTGGTACCAGCAGTAATCCATTCAGGAGAGCCATGGACTATTGTTACGGACTGTGGTGCAAGCTAAAGGATACCATGAGCGGATGGTACAGTAACATATTTCACAGAGCTTGAAAGAGCGAACCCCAAAGTCACAAACGAAAGCTTTAACTTATTATTTTATAGCTTGTCGGCCGGTCTGTGAAAAAAATCGGATTATGTCAGATTCAAAGACACCATGCAGTCGTAGCTTCAACACTGCAACTCAGACTGGAAAAACCACAAATGCCTCTCCTCAGAAAAATTTCTCTCACCAACAAATATGCGTCAAATACCACAGAATCTCTTCTCACTTCAGCGGTTTGCGCAAATGCTGCAAGAGAGAACACTCCATAAAAATCTGGTTGAAGGGTAAACTCCACTTTTCCAACAATGGGCGCAAAAATGGGGCATAAATGTGTCAGTGACGGACACTGCTTTTATTGTGCAGTCGAATGAGAGAGTAGGCCTACGTGATTCAATGGTGGCGTGTTAAAGGGACAAGTTTTCATCTGAATCCAATTCAGACCCCGAAACCATACATGAGCAAATGGTGGGTCTTTTTAATTTATTCTGTGCTTAAAATATGTAGCAGACCAAGCTTTAAAGAGGCAGTCGGTGTCTTAGCCAATGCGCCAGGTTCGTTTCCATGAACCAGAAGCCGGAATTGGTGATTGAGTAAAGAGAGATGACGCTTTTGGGAAATTGAGAGGTTTGTCGTCTGCCAATTCGAAATGCATTCGAATCGCGGAAAATTGTCATCGCCACCTAAATTTAAAGCACATCTCACCTATTGTTGCTTAAAGTTTTATCAAATTCAGATTTTTTAGCTATTTGGTGAGCACAAGCGTTCCAAATTGTTCAGCACCTGCGAAACAAAACTTTAACTGCAATGAGCAAACTGAATTGACATTGCTCTTCGCCAGGGCGGCATATCTTGTCTTAAAAGTCTTTATCTGGTTTGATTCTGACCTCTTTAACCCATCATGGACCAAACGGAGTAAGAAATAGATTGTCAATCCCCACGCAAGGGTTGAAAGGACAACAATTCCGCTCTGCAATCCTGATTTTGAAACTGCGACGTTTCTCGCGAAAAAGTGTGAGCTCGTGAAGTTCCAAAACGGAATATCCTGCGGAGTCTGGAGTTCTCTCCTTTATTTTTATTTACTTTATTTATTTCTGTTATTCGTTGAAAGATAGAAAAAGGTGAATTACGAAAAGAAATCACGAGGAGAATCAGAGTTGCCACCAGGCAGCCGAAGACCCACTCAAAGACTCACAAGAAACTGAGATAGTTGAGTAAACGTGAGAGAAAAAAAAGTTGAAAGAGAGACTTCAGATCAAATACTCGTAGAATCAGTTGCATAGATTATAGTCAATGATAAATTTTCGAAAATGCAGTTTAAGATCCTGCGTCTTAATCTCCATGGGAAAGCGATTCCAAAGGCCAATTCCTCTGTATTCAACACTGTGAGGCTATAACAAGTTCTTGCCAAGGGGATATAAAAGGAGCTTCTTCAATCCTGATCTCGTGGAATTTTTGTTAAGCAGATCTCGTTGTCCAAATAGCCCACTCCAATTTTTTGGTACCATCTTTGTCATCACAAACATGAACAATGCTAGCTTTCATCGTAAATACTCTGCAAAGGCAAGATATTCAAGGCTTCAAACAAAGGTTCAGAATGGGCACAGTAGTCGGAGTTAGTTGCGATACGAACGACTTTATTTTGCACCGTCAAAAGCAACCATTTTTTCAATTCTTATTTTTTTCACCTTCAATAAATTGAGAGGATTAAGAGAATAGGTAATGGTTTTGTTCTGCAGGTGTTAAAACCCGGTTGAAATTCCGGTATTTTGCATGTAAAAATGCTCTCTTATTGTAATTGTAATCTGTCTGAGATGGTTTCTTGAATAGGTCCCAAATCTCATCTGTGTTTGTATCCTAACATTGAATGCTGGAATGCCTGGGAGTTTTCACTTGGAAAACAATGTGTTGACGATGTTGTTCAATTTCCATTCATTCCAACAATGCATTGAACATGTTTTCGTTTTTAGTGCAAATAATATGGTAATGAACATGATTTGGTTTTCATTTGAATCGACAATGCACTGAACCTGAACAAGATAGATCGTTTTATTTGTAGTTTTCGATGGAAATAATAATTCGTTGATCATGAAATATTTGGCTTTCAATGCAAATAATGACGCAATGAACAGATTGACTTTTTGATGAATTTCTTTTGTATTTTCTGTATCCTGGCATCGAATCGTGGAATATGTGAGCGTTTTCACTTGCAAGTTGCAAGGTGCAGATTCTGCTCAATTTTCAATAGTACTAACAATGCAAAGGACATGTGGGCTTTATGGTTTTCAGTATGGAGATAATGTTTTGAACGTGGTTGTGATTTCACGGGTCATTGAACGTGATTTGACTTTCATTGGAAAGAACAATTTATTGATGTGATTCCGAATTTCAGTGGAAATAAGAATTCATTGAACATGATTGATTTTCAATTGAAATAACGATTCGTTGAACATGATTTGGGCTTCATTGGAAATAAACATCCATTGGACGTGACATTTTTGGTAAATAACAAATTACAAGATTGGATAGTGATCATGATATAGTTTTCAGTGGCAAAATGGGCCAGGAATATATTTTACCAGATCTGCTTTCAATTGAATTTTGCTTGGAAAAACAAAATCGAATTTAACAAGGTTTGTATAGAAACTTCCATAGACTTTATCCTTTTTTAACCGGCATGATCTCTCTTGTCAATCTATCGTGCAGAATATAGAATTTACAACTGTCAATATTTGCTCTCTTACGTGATGTGAATGATGCTGCTGTTCTGCAAGAACGTGCAAATCAGTTTGTTTGATTTATTTTTCCGCAACTGTACTGCTTATCCTTGCCTTGTTTAAAAACCTCCTGCTTTTCTTTGTTCTGTGCGAAGTGTTCTTTGTTTTGTGCGATTTTCTTTATTGTTTTGAGAAAACGTCGCTGCTCTTGCGAAATTCGGAAATCACCTGGTTTAGTGTTTTGCCAACTTTCACGAATTACACAAGGAAGGCGACCCCCATTGCAACTGCGATATCAAATCTGTTTGTGATCAGGCTGATATTCTTTGATGCACAATCCGCAGTTGGTAATGATCCCGTGATGGAATTGATCTCCGCATAGACATGATTTGTGACATGTCTTTTTCCCATAAAACTGTTGCCTCCTGAAGTTTTTTTTTCCTCTTATGAAGGCATAGAAATAAAAGCGCCAGATTGCAACAAAACTTTACAGAGGTGTCAGATTTTGACCTCGGTTATAAAAGGGAATCTCTAATTTGCGCAGCATGGATTGTTTGCCAAAAGCTGAACACTCGTAATTTTTACATGCAATTTTACAATCAAAAATACAATTTTCCATGCATGTGAAAGGTAAGTCCCAGTCGCCACTATAATAGAACCAAGGATCTCTTTTACCGGTGACTAGACCAAATACTATGACCACTTCTTGCGGTAAACAAGAACGACGCCGACGCTAATCTCTCAAAGATTTTCTTCTCCTTTGTGCGACGGCGAACTAGCCGTGTAGAGCCATTTCTCTAACCATTGTCTAGCGAGAAAACAACGTGCCCTATAGCCATAAAATGCACTTGACATTGTTCAATTCAGCAATAGTTCTCGTTTTGAGGAGGTTAAGCCAGTTGGTAGCTTTGATAAAATAAATAGAATCACTTTTTCGTGACTTTTCAAAGTCTACGAAGGAAAATCTACCTCTGAATATTGAAATGTCGAAGTGCTCCATTTTTTCACAAAACGCTGAGGCAAATAAAACGTTTTCCATCAGTCATCAGTCCAGTACACTGATCCATCACTGATGGACCAATCCCAAACGTTTTTTTTTGTCAGAAACTCCCATATTGGCATGAATGCGGTGTTCCTATGATTCATCCGACGCATCACACATTCTTTTTTTATTTTTGGAAAGTCCAATGGCTCCCAAGGTATCTCTGGGCTACAATGAGTTAAATATTTAAAAACGTTTTTCGATCACTAAAAGTTCGTTAGAACAATCCACAATCGATTTGGTCTGTCGGAGGATAACTTTCTGTCATTGACTGCGAAGGGAAAATTCCATTTCATGTTAAACCGTGCCCGTTAAATGAGTTCTTTATTGGCAATCGAGACGAGCAGCGAATGGGCAAACACTCTCTGAATGGGCCGGGTGTTCGGACTCACACTGTGCATGGATAAGCAAGTGGAATGGGCAGGCTTTTGGTCAAAATTAAAAAGATTGAGAAGCAGCCTGCTTTTCGCCCATTACCACGCGAATCTCATCGCCAATTATTCTTTTGACGGGCATGGAAGATGTTACTATGCGAAAGTTGAATTTTCACGTGTTATTCGGTGTGCAGACGCAGGTGACTGATCATATCAAGGATGCAAATCCAACGCCTTAGCAGTCTTTGGATGTTGACTCGTGACTAAAGTATGATATGCCTTGCCTCTCTGTCTCTTAAGGTTTTGTAACTGCTTTATTTTGATCCTTTCCTTCCTTTTTGATGACCTCATTTAAGAATAGTATTTATTTTTTGAGAAATAAATGGATTTTTAATTTGTTTACCTTGTCTTTTTTTTAATGATTTTCAACGCCAGACCCAAGAAAGGGACAGTGGGTCAGCAAATGTAAGGCCTGAATTTTATCATGCATCGAAAACTGTCATTGGAACAGACCCTGATCTGAAGAGTGAACTTTTGGGGGATAATCCAGAGAACGAGGAGGGAACAGTGTCGAAACGAGCCCAGCAAAGAAACAATCAGGTGGATTGAAAATGTTCAGAGAGGCGTTGAATGATTATAAAGGTGGGATCTGCTTGGAAAGGTTGATTGGCTTGAAAGCTCAACTTCGAAGATCAAGATTCAGGAGCTCGATTTCAAATTTCCCAAAGAGAGAACAATTGGCATACAGCTACAGCTGTTGGGAGATTGGGTCGTGCGTGCTCTGCTTCATTTCCGGTGTGGCCTCTTGAAACTCCATCAGGCCCGATGACTTTTCAGATTTCATCAGTTTTGCGGGTGCATAAATTTCCGTACAGCACAGCACTTCTCAGCTTATAACCCACCAAATCACGTTCACCCAAAGCCTCAACTCACACTTGCAAACCCATGAGTAGGTACAAACAGAATTCTACTCAAGACCTACTCTATTCTATTCTAAACAGAATGTAAACCAACGCAAAGAGTTGGAAAACCTTCGGGCTACTATGTGCAAAGAATAAAGAAAAATACGAACTAGGAGGTCAGCATAAATGACATTATGCCACAAATTAAAGTCAAAATAACAAAGTCGTGCACAATGAAATGAGAAAATTGAAATTGTATTTCATTTCATAAGTTTACAAATTATTTGAGCAGGAGCAGAGAAAGTAGAAGATTTCTTCCGCACGTTCACATCAACAAGAATTGCTGACGATTTCGATTCTATGCCACGAAGGAATTGATACCAGGGTTGGAGAAAAGTGTTTTACTTTTCTCTAGGTCATTATTTAAAGCAGTCTTTGGTAATGACTGGCTGGCTGAGTCAGTTCATAAGAGCTGCTACCCTTGTTCCGGAGTCAATTCTTTGATGCTCAAGTTTGAGTTTTCCTGGGCTGGTCTGGCAGGAACCCAATGCGGTACCTACCCATTTCAATTCCGATTTCTAATTTCTTCGCCAAAATCTTGCAGCAGCAAATTCGATCATCGTCCCAGTTGCAGCCGCACAAACGCCTTCAGACGGACGAACAGAAAAGAGAGCAATTCTTGCAGACACCGCCGAGTATTGACCAATAGGATCTCCACCGAAGAAAGATACCTGATTTTGTATTCGAAATTGAGCATGTCTTTCGCATGCTTTTTCGGTCAGTTGCGGCCACGAAGGCCTTACCCAAACAAACAAACCTACAAATAAATCGATATACCAGTGGTGGGGCAACTGGATGAATCGATTTTTATCTGACCTTTTTCGTTCACGGCTGTTTGGAACCGCAAACAGGAATTGTACCCAAAATGGCACAAATGTACGAGTATCACATGACAGATTTTGGAACTTCCAAATGGAACGGTCGACCCTGGCGACAAAAAAACAGATTAAATCAACAGGTTCCAAAAATGTAGGCAGATCAAGAATGGAAGGAAGCTTGCCAATTACCTGTTCTGCCTTCAGTGTGAGTTCGATGAAGATTTGCTGAAGTTTCTCGTTGACGTAGTTGATGCAGAATTGTTCGAAGCCGTTTTTCTGAAATATCTCGAAACCGTAGATGTCTAGAATTCCAATGCTGTTTGTCCTGTTTTGAGTGCTCATAGCTGAATTGATGCGCTTTCGTAGTTTGAGCGAGAAAAGAAAATAAAAGAAAGATTAAATCAAACAACAGGAAAGCAGTTCTCATTGCTGAAACACAAAACAAAAGAGAAATAAGCAAATAACGCACAAATGAATTTGCAATTCCAACCAAATTGATCCTGAAAAGGAGTGATAATTTTTGAACAAAGATATTGCCAATTGAACTGTGCGGTGAGCCGTCCATTGTCGAGTGATGGCTTCCCCTCTTTCCGCAACTCGTGTCTCGCTTTTTCGGAAAGTGGATGAATTGTTATTGGTCTGTCGGCTCGGCTTTAATGTTTTACATGGCCCTTGTAGGATTACTGCGCTCTCCCACAGGCAAGAAGTTGCAATCCGTGGTATAGCTGTCTCCAAGCTCGCAAAAAAGGTTTGACTTCACCCAGAAAATTCAGCAAACGACTGGGGCAAATTCTGTAAACCCCAAAAATCGATTGCTGCAGCCGCGCAGAGTGCCAACCTGTATGATGTAATCGAACAGCCTGGCGTAAATGGCCTTGGCCAGTGCATCCCTGGCATAATTAGCCTGTTCGACGTTGAGGGTGACATCCACCCTGTCCGTCTTACCACCCCAGGTGCCATCCAACACCCGACTAGTTAGCTTGTTGCTGAGATCGTTTCCGTCTATTTGAAACAGGTATGACGGGAATGCAAGAACTGTGGAATAAAAAAGCGGAAAAAGATACGGATTGAAGAAAGCGAAATAAGCAGGCAAGCCCCAACAATGGCTGCGAAGTCTCATACCAATTGATGAAGCAAAGGACATTGCATAAAGTTAACTAGAAAGCTTCAGACCGCGCCTCACTTGCCTGAAATGAGGGGGGTATAGAATCGCTCACTCATTGAAAGGAGGACATGCCAAAGTTTCCTTGCTAAGTGGAGCTCTCAAGCCGGCGAAGTCAAAAGTTGCTAGCAGTTCCATCTGAGAAAGCTAAATTGACATATCATAATGACTTGGAATTCTTCAACCTTCAACAGCCTAAATTTATCTTGGATCCTGGTGATCCCCTTCTAATCAGGCTTAACCTTGACGTCTGGCCAAAGGAAGACTTGGCCTAAATTGTCCAGAATGGCCTAAATTTAGAGCTGCTGAAGTTTTGAAATAGAGAAAAGAAAAAAAGCAAGTGAATATCATGTAGAAAACCAAAGCTCACTGAAAACCATAGGCATGCATTCAAGGGCAACTTTAATTACGGAAACTGCGGGGATACAAGACTCGAAACAGACATTTTTCAATCGAAACTTTTAGAATTGACAGTTGCAGATTCCAGTTCATTACGTGAGCAAATGTCCATGTAAGAACACTTGTTGATGAGCAAAACAAAAGTTACAAAACCAATTCGTATGCTGGTAAGCAGGGGTCGCATTGTAAAATAAAAGCTAGGGGAACGCGGGGGAACGGCGTGCAATGCAACCCCTTCTGGTAACTGGTAAAGCATTTTCGCATGTACAAAACAATAAGCAGATTTCCACCGTCAGAGAGAAACATGAAACACCATCAGTTGTTGCCCAGCACAAACAAGGCCGAAAATTCTGTCCAGAGATGTGCTTCCAAATCAGCATTTCAGCAACTAAATGTGAAATTTTGCAACTTCGTTGATGAATGTGATACCATTCCCTCGTAACATCCCAGCAACAACATCACACTTCCTCTTTGGTAGCTGCATGGCCAGTGCTGGACTTACTTACCTGTCCAAGTTCCACTGCCATGAGCGCCGCCGACTGTCAATGCTTTAGGACTGATGGCCCAGTCCTTTTGGCAAACACAATATCAAAAAGATAGACGACATTACATCGTCTGCTGTAAGTGGTCAAAAAATATGTTGAACTAACCTCGCCTCCTGGGGCACTCATCCACATACCATTCCCATTGTTGATGTGATACCATTCCATTGTTGTTGCTGGGATGTTACG
>JASGXE010019127.1:0-10800 GCA_030068105.1 Sinentomon sp. SZTP_YWyxl
GGGATTTTCGCTGGTTCGCCGTCATTTCCGCGGTTTTTCCGCTGGTTTTGTGGCAGAAATATTTTGACCATGTTTTTCATCCCTCAACAGTCGATTGGGCGAATTTCAGCTTTTTCGGTGTTCCTGTTTGGCCTGGTTTTTCCCTTTTCCGATGAGATTGAACTGGCTCCAAGAAAAGATGTTCACATTTGTGCGTCATTTCCGATCTGTTGCGAGAAAGAACTGCGGTTTTTCGGCGGTTTTTGGAAATTTTCCGCGGGTTTTCCGCTGGTTTTCAGAAGAAAATCGTGCGCGGTTTTTCCGCTTGTTTTCAGAAAAAATCGCGCGGGTTTTGAAAAAATGATCTGGCAACACTGCTCTGGCCAGTCAATATTCGAATTGTTTCGTTGTCGTTGCTCTGTTGCTCGCTGATCACAGCCTTCTGCTGCGATGGATGACAATTGCAGGCAGGCTAAGCCTGCGATGAATGCAAACCTCGCTTCGTCAAAGGCATGCTGTTTGCGGCACTTTTTGAATGGCAAACAAAAGGCAAAATGTTGATTCAGGAGGAATGGGAATTGGCTTGCAGCGGCATAGCCAGGCCTGTGCGAATGTGGGGCATGGAGACATTGCTCCGCAATACTTTCTGGGCTTTGCTTGCTGTGGAATATTCCTTTGAAATTGGAACAAATCCATCGCATTATCCTTTTCCTTTCACCTCAGTTTCGAATTACCTCACTGAAGCATGTCGTCCACACCGTGTGCTGGTATTCAACTTGGTGCACGCTGTTGTGAAAAATGCTGTTTTCCAAAAAAAAAAAAAAAGAGCAATCTGAGCACCATTTGAGGCTTCATTTTCCAAAATTTCTTCCCTTCGGGGAGGGGGTGTCCCCCTCCCCCGGCGTTGCGCTTCGCGCAACGCATCTTCGGGGACAATGCATTGCTTAAAGTGCCTGCCTGCATTCGACACCCACCGCACGCCACTGCTTCACAGACCAGACAGGCGGGCAGGGAGATGGATCGGGACAAGCATTGCAAAATCTGTGAAATCTGTCTTGAATGTCTTGATCATCATCTTTCGTGCTGCTGGTTCGGTGTGTGTGCGCGTTAAAAGGTGGGCAGAGCACTCGAAAAATGGGAAGATGATTGACTTTTTTGCTGTCAATCATTGCCTTGTCGTCTGCGCTGTCCGCAATCGATCACCGCAAACAAATGTTTTCTGACTTGCGTCAAAAGTACCTTTCCTCGAAAACAAGAACATGAAAACGTTTCAAGGCCTGGTGGTGTTCAATGGTGAAACAATGTTTGCTCCGTTGATTGGCAACTAATTTTGCTCCTCCTTGCCTCCCAGCTTCGGCACCCGTTTGTTGCAGAAACAATGTTTGTGTACTTGCTTCCAAAACGACTTTTAAGCGAATTATGGTTTCAACGAAATGAATTGGTGCGAGGAAATGTCTCTTCAAGCCTCAAGCAAAGGTTGTCGATTGAACTTTGAAATCAGCAGCCACATGCGGACACGCGAATTTCGGGGACGTTTTCCGACCTCACAAGCGGTTATCAGGCGGTAGGTTGACAACAAGCACTATGGGCGGACACCATCGAGCAGCCCATATTGCAGAGATTGAAAGCAAGCAACAAACGCAGGCAGTGAGGAGAGGCGGCTCAGTCATTTTGGGTTCGCTTTGAGGAAGAAAGAAGAAAATGTGACATTAATGTCACGAAACGGAAGTTGGTTAAACCAAATGCAGCTGCTGAAATGTTGACCTACAAATTTGCCGAGTTCATGGCGGTAAAATGTGGGCACCCGTCCTTTTGGAGGCTGGTTACGACGAAAATATTTGAATCTTTTTTGGGAAAGAGGGCATATTTCCACTTTTCCCCGGATCTGAGTTCGATGTCACCCATATCTTCGTTCTTCCCAGTAACGCTTCAGGTTTAAAAGACAAATTTTTGCTGACTCCAAATGGATCAAGGGAGTCTGCGAAAAAATCATTTCGTGGAAAAAAAGAACCTAAATCCAAGAATTATGCCGTTGTTTCGAGAAACGTATGGAAACATAAAATTGGAAATATGTGGTCTTTTTCCCAAAAAGGATTTATTTGTATTTTGACTTGGGCTTTCGCACAAATCTTTACATGAATCATTCATTGTTTGCAAGAATTCGGAAGATTTGCGCTCGCATTGCGGTGCATTTCTCACTGAAATATGTTGCCATGCATCGAATTTTGAAACGCCAGTTTGAAACGACGGCAACAAAAGGCATTGTCATGTCACGCAGGATAAACTGACAGCCTCCTTCCCGATGTTGTCATTGGCAAAAAATCGACAAAACAGCGCCGAACCGTGCGATTTCGCAAACAGTATTCTGCACCTGCCTTGGAATCCAAGCGAAAAAACCAGCGAAACCAATCAAATATCGACATGTCCTGGAAATGAATGCAAAGCAATTGTAAAACCACCAAAAGACTAAAGCGTTTTTGTGACAAATCTAGTTTTGTCGTGACGACAAAAATGCAAAACACGGCAGACACACTGCATGCTTTGCATATGACATCGGACTGCCTGCCTGCATCGAATGTAAAAAATGCCGGAACGGATCGCCGATTTTTTGCTGAGGAAAATCCAACGCGCAAGGTCGCAAGTCTGTCACAGCGAAGGCTTTGTTCATTTGTTTCGAAATCAGGTGATCGAACGTGTTGAATTGAACGAAAAACGGAGAAAGCGTTTCTTCACCTTTTGACTTTTTCGCAAGTCGCACCGCACGTTCTCGGATAAAATTGTTCAGCAAACCCCATGAATGATCTGGAAGCATCTTGATGGATCAAACAACCGTCAAAACCATCTCTCAACACATTTTTCAAAATGCGAGATCCACACTCCACAGCCGCACTGTTCCAATTCGGCCAAATTCACAACCCGTCGTGAATTTCATCATGCCCACAGGAAAAAATCCCTTGACAGAGCACCGATTATGAGCCTCGTTTTTCGAAATGCTGTGGGCACATGTCTTTTAAAATTTTTAAACTCTCTTGACAACCCCCCAGCTATTTCAGTGTGGAATCCTATGTTGCGTAGTTATATCCCCATTTTTCAGATCCAGATTACGTTTTCGTACCGCAATTACCTGCTGCACGCGAACTAAAAGTTGCTTGACGTCCAATTCCCAAGCTCCCTGAAATTTCTCAAAACCGCAGTGCACTCATCTGGGGGAGGGGACTTTGCAATCAGCTTCAAAATTTGGTCCAACCAACTTCCGGGACGTGAATTTCAATTTGAATTTCCTTTTGTCGTAATTAAAGCGAACGAAACCTTTTGCCGAACAAAACCTTCACTCACTTCCGATTACTCTCAGAGTCTCTATATTTTTAATATAAAGTTCCAATTCAAGCCGGTTCGTGTCTGTCAATTGCAAGTCGCAAACCCACTGTTTTTGATATCCGCCTTTATCTCTGGGATGTCCGCAAAGTTCGCGAGTCCACATGTATAGTAGCGGCGGAAAAAGATTATTCATACATGTGTTTTTCCCATTTAAGTGTGGCCTCCGAAATTTTTTTTTCTTTTTATTCTTATGCAGGCGGCAGAAATTAAAGCGCCAAATTACAACGGAGCTTTCTAGAGATGTCAGATTTTGACATTACTGATGAAAGAGGATCTTTTATTTCTGATGGAGTTTTTGCCAAAATCTCAAGAATGGAAATTTTTCACATGTATGAGTAATCTTTTTCCGCCGCCACTATAACTAAAAGTAGACAGCTGCTGATTGTGAAGTTCAACCGTCTGGGGTTTGTCAAGACTCAGGAGTCAAATTAACCTGCTGCTGATCGTGAAGTTCAACCGTCTGGGGTTTGTCAAGACCCGGGAGTAAAATTAGCCATCTGGTGATCGTGAAGTTCAACCGTCTGGGGTTTGTCAAGACTCAGGAGTACCTAAAATTAGCCAGCTGCTGATCGTGAAGTTCAACCGTCTGGGGTTTGTCGAGACCCGGGAGAAAATTAGCCATCTGTTGATCGTGAAGTTCAACCGTCTGGGGTTTGTCAAGACCCGGGAGTAAAAGTAGCCATCTGGTGATCGTGAAGTTCAACCGTCTGGGGTTTGTCAAGACCCATGAGTAAAATTGGCAGTCTGGTGATCGTGAAGTTCAACCGTCTGGGGTTTGTCAAGACCCGGAAGTAAAATTAGCCATCTGGTGATCGTGAAGTTCAACCGTCTGGGGTTTGTCAAGACCCGGGAGTAAAATTAGCAGTCTGGTGATCGTGAAGTTCAACCGTCTGGAGTTTGTCAAGACCCGGGAGTAAAATTAGCAGTCTGGTGATCGTGAAGTTCAACCGTCTGGGGTTTGTCAAGACCCGGGAGTAAAATTAGCAGTCTGGTGATCGTGAAGTTCAACCGTCTGGGGTTTGTCAAGACCCAGGAGTAAAATTAGCAGTCTGGTGATCGTGAAGTTCAACCGTCTGGGGTTTGTCAAGACCCGGGAGTAAAATTAGCAGTCTGGTGATCGTGAAGTTCAACCGTCTGGGGTTTGTCAAGACCCAGGAGTAAAATTAGCAGTCTGGTGATCGTGAAGTTCAACCGCCTGGCGTTTGTCAAGACTCGGGAGTAAAATTAGCCATCTGGTGATTGTGAAGTTTTACCGTCTCGGGTTTGTCATGGGAGGCCGGAGAGGCGGAGAGATCTCTGATGCTTTTTTTAAAACCACCGGTGAAAGTTGCGGATATCCACGTTTTCGGGGGGAAGGGATCGATAATATCCTCAACTATCTCCGGTGGTTTTGAAACAAGCAACAGAGATCTCTCCGGCCTCATCAGGAGTCAAATTAACCTGCTGCTGATTATGAAGTTCAACCGTCTGGGGTTTGTCAAGACTCCGGAGTCAAATTAACCTGCTGCTGATTGTGAAGTTCAACCGTCTGGGGTTTGTCAAGACTCAGGAGTCAAATGAACCTGCTGCTGATCGTGAAGTTCAACCGTCTGGGGTTTGTCAAGACCCGGGAGTAAAATTAGCAGTCTGGTGATCGTGAAGTTCAACCGTCTGGGGTTTGTCAAGACCCGGGAGTAAAATTAGCAGTCTGGTGATCGTGAAATTCAACCGTCTGGGGTTTGTCAAGACTCGGGAGTAAAATTAGCCATCTGGTGATTGTGAAGTTCAACCGTCTGGGGTTTGTCAAGACTCAGGAGTAAAATTAGCCATCTGGTGATCGTGAAGTTCAACCGTCTGGGGTTTGTCAAGACTCAGGAGAAAAATTAGCCATCTGGTGATTGTGAAGTTCAACCGCCTGGGGTTTGTCAACACTCGGGATGAAAATTACCCAGCTGCTGATCGTGAAGTTTTACCGTCTGGGGTTTGTCATAGGAGTCAAATTAACCTGCTGTTGATTATGAAGTTCAACCGTCTGGGGTTTGTCAACACTCGGGATGAAAATTAGCCAGCTGCTGATTGTGAAGTTCAACCGTCTGGGGTTTGTCAAGACTCAGGAGTCAAATAAACCTGCTGCTGATTGTGAAGTTCAACCGTCTGGGGTTTGTCAACACTCGGGATGAAAATTAGCCAGCTGCTGATTGTGAAGTTCAACCGTCTGGGGTTTGTCAACACTCGGGATGAAAATTAACCTGCTGCTGATTGTGAAGTTCAACCGTCTGGGGTTTGTCAACACTCGGGATGAAAATTACCCAGCTGCTGATCGTGAAGTTTTACCGTCTGGGGTTTGTCAAGACCCGGGAGTAAGATTAGCCATCTGGTGATCGTGAAGTTCAACCGTCTGGGGTTTGTCAAGACTCGGGAGTAAAAGTAGTCATCTGTTGATCGTGAAGTTTAACAGTCTGGGGTTTGTCAAGACTCGGGAGATTTTTGAAAGCCTGTTGTCTGTCTGTTGCCAATAATTATTGGCGGCATAAAATCTGAACGATATTTCATCAAGGCAAAATTTCGCATTCCTATGGCGGAGAGAAAAAATGATCTCCGAAAGAATGGGATGCAGGTCTGATGTGGTAACAAAGACCAACCTTGAAGGGTTTCTTCAGGAATGGGAACATTCTTGTCAGGGCCACATTTTGAAACAAGTCTGTGTTGACCATCCCTGGGTGCAGCGATATGCTCTGAACGTTGTAGTTTTCCTTTGCGAACCGTTCGTCGAGTTCCTTGCTGAATATCAGTTGACTTAATTTCGCTCTTCCGTAGGCCAAGTAAGGGTGGTAGTAGTTCCTGAAACAGGTACGAAAAACGAAAATGAAGCCAAAAATCCATCCAACACAGGATTCGCAAATTAAGTATTGCCAGCATTGCTTCTCTATTCCATGATGATGATAAACGATTGAACAGGACCGTCAAAGAGGCCGTTTGCCTCCTCTAATTTATCATCACATACTGCATGTGTTTTTTGCCATTTTCCACTGTTGCCTTTGAAACCTTTTTTCTTTTATTCTTGTGCAGGCGGAAGAAATTAAAGCGCCGGATTGCAAAGCTTTCTGGAGGCGTCAGTTTTTGACCTCGGATTCACGACACGAGGATCTTCAATTTGTGCAGCATGGAGATTTTATGAAAATCCTGAGTTGCAATTTTTTTCATGTTTGTGAAACACTTCAGTCACCACCCAGGCTGGGGCAAACGGCAGAGGGAAACGGCCCCCGGTCGAAAAATTTAATGAGTTGGGGTTCTCTGCCGTGGAAGTTGATTGGGAAAAAATATGCACCCCAGACCCGAAAAACTATGGGGGCGCCTCCTCTAAAACTTCCAACTTCGCCGATATCCACCCGTCAGGAAGAATGCCCCTGTGAAAGCATGAAATAACGCCCCTGTGCAGACCGATACCCAGCAACTCATAATGGTTTAGCCATTGGTTGCGTCTGCGCTTCTGGAATGGAATTGGTTGACTGAAGTCGATTCTCAAAGTGGACTGAAGAAAAACTCACCTCATGTGAATGTCGTCCAAGTCCAGGTCGCCAATTTTGTGAGCTGAAGAAGACAGGCTCACGATCCTTGATTTGTTTTCCTTTGTTCCGGTGGCGTTGAGGAGTGGCAGAAGCAGATGAATCAGGAGGCAATGACCGAGGTAGTTGATTTGAAGTTGAGACTCAAAGCCGTCGTCTGTCTCCAGGTAAGGCCCGAACATGATACCAGCTGCGAATTGGAAAGAAATAGCGGGGAGTTATTGAGACCTTGGCAGTAGAATACCTGGTTGTTTGGACAGGCTCCGTGTCTCCTTGGATTTTGCGAACAAACAAAATCCGGCGTCGAGAAAGAGGGTTAAGTGATTTCAATGCTGGTGAACGCGGGTTTCGGTGCAAAGCAGCATGCAGCGCAGCAAACATCTTTGATTGGCGGAATTCAAAGGCGCAGGCATTTTTCTTGACTCTCTTTCATCTCTCTTCCCTCTCTTATGTCTGATGCTTTGGTTCGGAAAGACCTTTTTCGGCCGCGTTCCAGAGACCATGCATTCTGCAGCCACGGTTGAGACAACACTCGCAATCAATGGAATTCACACTGCGCAAATTCGCAGATGAAAGATCGTGTGAAAAAGAAGGGAGTGACAATGCTCTTCGCCAGAGTGCACAATCCACTTAACATTGGTTTCTTTGTCATTTCCAAACCAAGGTCCAAACGGAGGATTTGTGAATCCGTCGGAGTCTGAAACTTTCCAAACGTGCCTGCCAACGGCCGGCATAAACCACACTTGAGAACACTGGGTATTTTGAATGAGATAGAGCACGAATTCAAATATCTTCCATCTTGTGCACACTGCTGTGACCGCGTGCTGGGTGGCTCATAACACCACCTAATCCACACAATCATACAGACGGATGTGAATAAGTCACAGAATCTTGCTATCTATATGCTAAAAGTTGACGCCCTATAAAGAAGATTTCTTCTTCCATGGTAAATCGAAAAACCGCAAACTGAGAAATTGGAAAAATAGGATGGGGAAGGATTTTCCATTGAATCGGCACCACAGAGATGGGACTCAGGTAATACGCCTTGTGTGTGTCCAATGTGCATATTATTCAATGTCGCCCAAAAGAAGTGACAAGTACAACACTTCTGACAAGTGTACTTCTGATTCAAGCAAAACCAAGACGTTTGCTCTGCGGAAAGGCCGGGGTTTGTCCCTCATACATACAAAGGCTTTGTAAATGTCCGTTGTATACGGATCTCATCAAAAGCCCTTGAACATAGGCGATATTTTGAATGCCAGGGAATACAGGGGCCATCTAACTGCAACAGGTCGAGATGCAACTTCACGCCTTACACGAGTGTCATGATGTTTTGCAGCGCGCGATACCATGTATTCTGAATGGCCCCTGAGTTAAAACTGACCTCCAATGTTCGAGGACTTTTGGAAAGCGTGCAACTTTCTGCAAGCAAGGGACAACCAACTTGATCGAAGAGAATTGCAACTATGCCGCACGAAAATGAGAAGTTGAGAACTTTTTTCCATTTGGTGTTCCCTGCGAAACTTTTTCTTTATTTTTATGCACGTGCAGGCAGTTGGATATTACATGGTACCAGATGATTGCCAAAGCCTTGGCGAAGTAAAAGGCAACACCATTTGCCAAAGCGTCCGATGCCTTTCTTGCCCAGGTTTGACATCGGCGCAGGGGAGCTTCAACTTCTGCAGTCGGGTTTATTTTTTGTGAAATCAAACAAATGTCATTTTTATACACATCTGTACCTATTACCTATCAATAATTATTGAATCATTATTGTTTCTATGACTATAGGTACCTTCATTTTCAAACTAAAAATTCGATCCCAGCCCGCAGTGCCCATGCATACCGTACCGTTGCAAATCAGAATTCGAGGTTGGAGTCCTCTTCTTCGAATTTCAGTAGCGAATTGTCTGACCGAATTCAAAGACAGCATGTCGAGTGGAAGGCAGTCCAGTTCGCCGGTTTTGATGTTGCCGGCTTCACGCCATTTTGAAATCACTTTGTCACCTTCCTCCGGCCTGCGACAACCTGCAATGGTGAAAAGTTGAAAAGGGGCAACCGTGCCTGTCCAAAACACGTTGAGTAGACAAAGCCAAGCCAAGTTCGCGGACGTGGTTTTTTGTTTCTTTTCGCGCTTTCTCAATCAAAGCATCCAAACCTTCCAATTATTCGCATTGCGACTTGCGAGTTTCTCATCTCCAATTGCTTGTTCTCAACCTGCTTCTTGGCGTCTGTCCATTGCTTGCTGTCATCATAAGAACTTGTGCGTCCCTCTTCATGCATAGTCTTTCTGCAAATCGTGAGCGAACGAGACACAGCCCACAGACTTGTCAAAAAGCTCCCGCCGCAAAGAAACTCGAGTAAAAAAGTTCGCAGAGACTTTGTGGCGTTTGCGCGAATGGTATTTTACCTGAGTGGGGATCCATCGATATTCAATTACTCCAGTGAATTTTTTCCAGCTGGGGTTCCACATCCAATAATTGCGCCAATGAATACTTTTTGGCTTGCGTTCCATATCCAATTGCGCCACTTATGGAGCGCCAAATCATTGTTCTTGCAATATGGGTAACAACAAAATGAAAAGACATCAAAATCTTGAAATTGTCCATGGGGGCTCATCCCCCAAAAGTCTGGGGTCGGGCGTGGTGGGTTCAACCTCCAGACTCACCCCCCGATGGGTTCTGCCCCTTTATAGAACGCCCTGGATCTCTGCCTCAGACCCAGGTTCTTCGGGTTTGGCGTGTGGCTCCTTAGAACGTTTTCTCCAATCGTGTCTTGTCACCGTGAATAACATCAGCAGCATTGGCCCTCTGAAAACAATTATACCTGTACTTTGTGCTTGGTCTGACAGTTGCAACGCAATGTTGCGCTTGAAAAAGCTCAGAGTGTGGAGTGTGGTTGAGGCTTTGGTGTTTTTGTGCTTTTTTATTGTCTTTTCGTGATCTTGCACAACAGAAAATACATAAAACAGACATTCAACCGCATTGTGCTGTGCGGCAGATTCGACATCGAGAAGCTGGGGAATGGGCAGACACTTGCACATTCTGTGCGCAGTGCGGTGCGCAAGCATTGCAATGAACAGTAATGGGTACATGGCCGCTTGTGACCTGATGCGCGATTGTCCATTCTTGAAAAAGAAACGACAGAGCTGGAATCACCCAAGGGAAACGTCCTGGCAGCGAATGCGATCGCAAGTTTAGAAGGCAGGCCCAGCAAGCATTTTTTTCCGGGAGGGAAACAAATTTGGTAAACAAATTTTTTAAAAAACATTTCTTGCCAGTGATGCGCCCCAATCGAGCATTCTTCAACAAAAAGTTCTCTGCCATCAAAAGTTGCCATGGCATTTTAAAATTTCGTCCCGGCACAACTTCGAAGGCAAGCTGATCTATTATTTTCCATGCCGGGAACTGTCCAATTCTACCCATGGCAGACGGGCATTTTGCATACGAAATTCTATTTCTCCTTTGCTGCAAATTGAATCTGAACAGTTTTATTTCTGTGAAAAATCTGGAGGCAACACTAAAATTTGAAAATCACGTTTTTTGTTGCTGCTGGTGCTGTGCAGTTTGCAGTTACGAGTTAATTTTTTACTCGGGCATTTCTTGCAGATATTTTTTCACGTTCGGAGAAAGGCCAGCACAATTTTTCAGGGTGATCCAAAAAGCGCTGCACGACAAAATTTGCGCTGTTCGCCGTCTGGTTGGTGCCTCTTGTCCAAAATCAGAAGAAGAACCACAGGCATACATAAAATGTGCCTTTCGCCGTGCTTAGGCCTTGTGCGTGCGGTTTTCCTCGTTGCAGGGAACAAACTGAGCTCAAACACTTGTAATTTGACCGTAGTGTTTTTTCTGAATCACCCTGTACAAAGTTCAACTCGGGTTTTAGGTTTTCACCCTTTTTC
>JASGXE010019140.1:0-12544 GCA_030068105.1 Sinentomon sp. SZTP_YWyxl
GCAAACTTTAGAAAGGTTTACCTTTAAGTTCTTTTGGTTTTTTTAAAAAAAACAAAACCAGGTGTTTTTTGGTAAAGCCAAACTTTAAGAAGAACAGTTAGGTAAGACCTTCGGAAGGGAGTTGTTTTCCGCGGTTTTATATTAATTCCAGTTTACTGACTAAAGCTCAGTGAAGCAAATGCAAGTTGGAAGAATCATTCCCCCAAGGGTTGTAATTGCGGGGAGGTACGAATTTAAATTTCACATACAACTTAAAAGCAAATGCAAAGGGAAAATAACCTAATGCGATGCGGGAGAAAAAGTCAAGGAAAAACACAAATACAAAAATAAAACCGCGAAACTGAAAAACAAAAATGAAAACAAAAGATTCGCCGTCCCCGATGTAAAAATCAGGCCAACCGCCATGCCGAAAAAAAGGTAAAAGGAGCCTTGCCTCCTTTGTTTTGCGGGGTGTTGTGAAGTCGGTAAGGTTCGCCAGTGACCCTGTCGGTGCAGGTCAAGCGTCAACTGTAAAATGAGCAGTGAGTTGAAATGCTGCGAAGTGGAATAGGCGAGGGCGAAGCCAATTCTGCTGTCAAACTTGCAGTTTGTTCATACCGGTCGAAAAATCGCCTTGCACGCGGTGATTTAGTCCGTGTTGTCGATAACAAGGCAGACCGAAATTTTTATAGCATTCCGAACGATGGAAATGTTCGGAACTGCTATAACCCAGAGTGCAAAGCCCGTGTGCTTGCTGACTGTACCGTTGGTGTGAACCTCATTTACACGCAGAAAATTGACATTTTTTCCTCGAATCAGTCGAATCAATGAATCTTGTGTTCCTGTGAAAAAGGTCCATTTCTCAGTTTCTTTCATTGTTCATTTTTGAGGGCCCCTCGTGTTTATTGCGATAAATTGAAGACTTTACAGTGGATTGATCCAAAATTGCTGAAAATTCCAAATTGACCAGATATTTTTGCCATGGGAGAAAATCTCCAAAAAACAAGAATTTCATTGCAAAGGCAGAAACTTATTCAACAACCCTGGTTTTATTAAATAGGGATGAGGAAACAATTCAAAAGAACACTCCAAAAATGAGTGAAAAAAGTGAATGTGCTAAAGTTCGTGAATCTTATTGGAGATTTTTAAAATTGCAAATGCCGATCGAATGTTCCATGCCAAGACAAAAATTTCCAAATTTCAAGACAAAAATATCACATGCTAAGAACTCTGGAGGTGTCTGGAAAGCAATTAAAGAGGCTGCTGGGATAAAGGTTATGAACCAAGGCCTCAATTGTTCTTCAGGCTGATGGCACATTGGAATTAGACTTGAACAAAGTAGCAAATAACTTGAATGATTATTTTTGTTCAATTGGAAACATTGTTAAATACTGCTGGTAGACATATTTTGTTTGGCAGAGACCCAACCAGCTTATTAAAATCCTGCTTCTCTCTTTTTTAGCCCTACAACTCCGGGTGAAAATTCGTGACACTGTAAAAATCTGAGAGATGTTTCACCTGGTTTTGACAAGATATCCAGCAAGCTGCTTAAGCGCAATATTGATTTTTTATGCCCATCCATTGGATATTTATGTGACCTTATGTTTATAACTGGAGAGTTTCCATCTTTACTGAAGTTTGCTGTTGTCACACCAATTTTTAAACAAGGTAATCCAACAAACCTAGTACTACCGTCCGATTCATTGCTCCCAGCTTTGAGCAAAGTTTTTGAGAAAGTTTATCTACTCTAGGTTAATTGGATTTCTAGAGAAGCACAAGGTACTTCACAATAGTCAATTTGGCTTTTTAAAGGGCAGGTCCACTTTGGAGGCTTTGGCTCATGTTGCCAACTCCGTGCGGTCAAAAATTGATAACAAAGAATCTTCTTTTGGGGTATTTTCTGGATTTGTCCAAAGCTTTTGGACTGTGTCAATCACAAGTTACTTTTGGAAAAGCTGCATTGCTACGGAATAAGAGGATTGCCAATAATCTCTTTTCCTCATATCTTACAAACCGTACACAGGCCGTGAGGGTTGGAAACATAATTTCTGAGCCAAGAACAATTTTGTCGGGTGTACCCCAGGGTAGTATTCTGGGACCCTTGCTGTTTGCCATTTCATGAATGATCTTTGCTCCTACATGGAAAACTGTGCTGATATAACGCTCTACGCAGATATACCACATTAATGGTGGCAGATAAAGACCCTTTGAACCTTATTAGGAAAGCCCAAAGTGCTCTTAACCAAGCTCAGTATTGGTTCAAATCCAATCTGATGCGTCTTAACCCCACAAAATCGTGCTTTACAATTTTTCGACCTCGTCAGGCTAGGCAGCTATTTCCTACATATATTAAGGTAGCCAATTTATGCATTACTCATTCAAACAGTGTGAAAATTTTAGGTGTATATTTTGATTGTAATCTGTCCTGGCATGAGCACATCTCACACTTTAAAGCAAAAATGTCTGGTGGAATGTACTTGCTGTCCAGGCTCGGAAATATTTTGATGACTCTGTCTTGAAACTTATTTATCATGCACACATTGTATCCCATGTATAATGTTGTGCTGTTGTGTGGGGATCAACCTACAACAGTACCATACACCCTCTTTTTAAATTACAAAACAGGGCTTTAAGAATCATCACTTCCCTTGCTTTTTATGACCCTGTTCTGCATAAATAGGGCTTGAGATCATGACTGTCTATCAGATCATAATCTTTCAAGCATGTGTTTTGGTGTATAAATCAGTTAAATAGGCTGAGTGATTACGATTTCTTTCCATTCACAGAGCCAGAAGCTAGAGCTTCCACTCGATCTTGTTACAATGAAATTCTTCCATTGAGTAGAATTTACACACAGTATGGTAAATTTTCTCTCCGATACTTTGGAATTAAAGCCTGGAACTCAATTCCAATATTTATAAGGGAGGGAAGTCCCCTCCCTAAAACTTTTCAAACATAAATTAGGTAAAGAAACACATTATTGAAAGCAAGTTGAGCCTTTCCTCATTCATCCATATTTCGGGAGTAGTCCAGCAGGGATTATTTCTTTCTTTTCTTTTTATTTTTTTTTTTTTTTCTTTCTTTTTACATATGTTGCTACACTCAGATAACACAATGATCAAACCATACAATTGCCTCTGTCTTCATTCCATATGCTCCCACTGGTACAGAGGGGCAATAATTAAATTGTTGTTCTTGGGTGGTTAAAAAAAACACCTCAGGACCACTGTCGGGAACGATAATTGAATATGGCCCCAGGTCAGATTGCCCTGATGTTTTTTTTTTCTTTTTTTTTCTGTTTCACCATTTGGATTCCACAAAAATATCAAAACTCATGAGAGTCATTTGACTCTTAAGGTCGGTATTAGGCAACGTGCCACTTTGGATTTGAAAATAATGCACAAATGATTGAATGACGGATGAGGATGCCCAGTTGATGGAATTACTTCTATTGCAGTATTTAGGTATTGTAGCGGGGGCGATTTCACCAGCTGGATACCTTGGTCGTTAAGCCTTTTGTCAGGTCCTAACTCATTCAATGATTCTTATATTTTTCTCATTTCTTTTCCCATTTTTTTTGGGTGCTTGCATGTGCACTCATGCTTAGGGACACTGTTTGGATTTTCGTGTCTAATGGCACTTACTTACAAACTGGCTTTTTGGTGCTCCAATATTTGAAACTGACTTCCTGATTGCACCTGGCACTGATGCAACTGGATCCTCATCTGATGAAAACCTGCTGTACATCTCCATTCTCTGACACAATAATTGTGGTAAGGCAATTTTTTTAAACTTTTTTTTTTTTTCTTTCTCATACAAAAAATTACCAAAACCAATATTTTTTGTACTTATTGTCTGATTTGAAAATGATGTGTCCTTGGACATGAGTGTACATGCACTGCTCCAACCTCCGAGTCACTGATATTGCGTTCAATAAATTGTAATGATTTTGTCAAAATTTGATTTGAAATTTACAAAAAAAAAATGGCCCATAATTATATTTCGAGGCCAACAAAGTAGAAAAAAAAATGTTCAGTTCAGTTTCTACTCTGATTCACGCTGTTCGTGGTGACAACACCTTTCACTCACGGCCTCATCCTCACAATTAGCCCGACGACTGCCTTTTTGCTTTTTTATTTCGGGAGGGGACACGCACTCCCTCTCCCCTATTGGGCAGGGTCAGGATAAGGTGAATAGGTGACACGCACAGCTTGTGCCCTTAAGCTGGGCATAACCATGCCCAATCTACACTGTTACTCTTTCTGTGTTTCTTCTTCGCAGTCTCTTCCGTTGCGTTTTTCTCAACCTCCAGGGATGCAAAATATCTACACCTCCCAGCGTCTATTTGATTCAATTTGTTGCAGTCGTATGCAAAATGTAAATTTGCAGTCTGCAGCAAATCTTGCACTCGAAAAGGTCTGCAAAACCAGGTCAAGTTGATTTGGCTTCAAAATTTGTCGTCTTCATCGGTGTTTTTTTTGCAGTTTTTTTTTTTGTTATGCATTAAAGTGAAATGAAAAACAGTCTCTGAGCAAAACAGCAGTCGTCAGAAACAAGTCTGAAACTTGGAATGAATTACTTTTCAATCAACGCGAAATAATCTCTTGCACGTTTGTTGGTACGAAACCTATTCGTATTTGACATGTGGCGCCATCCCATCACGTCGATTATGAACTCGAAATAAGAAATGAGGGCTCAGGCTTGG
Source organism: Sinentomon sp. SZTP_YWyxl (assembly GCA_030068105.1). Taxonomy (NCBI): domain Eukaryota; kingdom Metazoa; phylum Arthropoda; class Protura; order Sinentomata; family Sinentomidae; genus Sinentomon; species Sinentomon sp. SZTP_YWyxl. Next base: position 4,685 of record JASGXE010019140.1, read on the forward strand.
AAATGCCTTTCTGACCTTTTCCACAATTAAGGTTCCGCTGCAGGTTTGGCTGCACTCAATCGGCCGAATTGTTTTCCCCAAGCCAACCAATGAAGGAACGCCTCTCATTGTTGTGCTGAAGGAATATAATATCCCAACTTGAACGTATGGATGGGGCGGGGGGAGCTCTTGCAACATTTCAGTTCTGCATTCGGCACACAATGCATTGTGCCCATCCTTTTTTCCAGCCGGGTTGGGGACCGCCGTGCCTTTTTTGCTGGTTTGGGAAAAAAGAAAGTTTTGGAGACCCCTGTCTGAATTCAGACAATCCCAACCCCAAGCAGTCTAGCGGAAGAACAAAGGCAGTCGCGAAAAGAGCCAGCGACAAGCGAGTGCAGATAGTAGACACTGGTTGTGTAGTGCTTTTTAGCACTTAGTAGCAAATTGCAGATTTGAAGAGACAACATTCGTAGACTGATTTGAGCCTATCAGCTGTTGTGAGCAAACGGGGATTGTGTGGAAAAAATGCTCAGTTTTTTAAAAAATTGGGCATTTTGAGCACCATTTGAGGTTCCTTTTTTTTCAAAATTTGTTCCCTTTTGGGGAGGGGGCACCCCTCCCCGAACCCCTCCCCCGGCGTTGCACTTCGCGCAACGGCATCGGAACACCCAAATAATCCCGCAAAATATTTTTTGCCCACCCCCGAAAAATTCCTGCCCCCAAAAAATCAAGGGCCCTTTTCCAAAAAGTGAGGCCCGGTCCTTTTTGTTGGACACTTTAAGCCCTGCCCAAGTGTCAGTTTTGAGGTCGTCAACCCCAAGTTACTCAAAAATGTTGGCGAATCATCCTTCGAAAGGTTTATCGTTCAATTCGAAACATTTTTGGGCTTTTGTTTTCAATCGATCGCTAGGGAGCTGCAGAGGTAAGTAAGCTTGCTTAGATTTTAGTTTTCTTTGTGTCAGTCGAAGAGTCATGAGTGCAGAATATGCCGCGTGGCGTTCCCACCTCCATCCTGAAATGCCGAGGGATTATACCTACTTACTAAAATATACGTGGTGGTGGTGTTAAGGAGCCTCACCATTTTATTCAGAATATTTTTTCTGAAAGATTCAGCTTGGTGAATTAAATCTTATGATTGCAATCGATTTCTCCGATTTTCTGGATATTCCAGATGGCCATACGAGTCAAAATTAATCAGCGACGAATTATGCTCCAACTCAATTTCCAAGACATGGACCCCTAAAAGAGCCCTAAACTGGCCCTTTTAGGGGCCCAAATTGGTTGAACTCAATTTCGTCGCACAAATTTTGCAGACAGGTTCCTCCAATCAACTGAAAACAGAAAATCATTAAAAAATTACTCCCAACCTGCCATTTTAAGACATGGCCAGTTTGTGGGCTGAACTCTAATTTCATCGCACAGATTCCAATTTTGCGAATGGGTTCCTCAAAACAAACTGAAAACAGAAATATTCAGTGAAAAAATGCATTCCAACCATCCATTTCCCAGATATGGGCCCCCCAAAATGGCCTTTTGGGAGCCAGAAACTGTGTTGAACTCAATTTCATCCGGGCGAAATATCAAATTTTCATGCGGGGTCCTCAGATCAAACACAACAAAAGATTCAGTGAAAAAATGTGTTCCAAACCCCATTTCCAGGATATGGCTTTCAAATGATCCTGGGACCTAAGGGCTGGGCTTGATTTCGTCCAGCAAAACCCATTCCTTGCATATGGCTTCCCCTGTTTTCCACCCATATTCCAAGTTTTTTTGGGGAAGTAACGTAAAACCAGAGGTGGCCAGACTGGCTTATTGAATGGAGCAACCTACAGGGTGCCCCAAAAGTAAATGGACAGTTGTCTGTCACGGTTGGTTTTGTTTGATTAGGTATCTCTTTTTTATGGTCTGAGTAAAGGCACTGTTGGACGAATTCTGAAACCGCTGAAGCTGTAGCCTTGCCACTCAACTCTTGTGCAGGGCCTTCTCGAGGGCGATTACGACAGACGCGTGCAATTCTGCGCTACGATGCTGGAGCAAACGCACGAACAGCCTGAGCTCCCGGAACACATCACGAACTGTATAACATCTGAACCATATCCTAATTATTCTCTGGAATACAAACACTTCGACGCCAAAAGGATAAAAATACGTAAAACCAGCTGAAAGATATACCCGGGCTATAGGCGATTTTTTTTTAGATTTTTGAAGCACGGTGCCATGTAATTCCCCATAACGCATATGCCGCAAAACACGTTACATGAAAGAATGCATTTAGCGGCGCACATTAGTTGGGGAATAACATTGCCCCGTGATTCAAAAATCCGAAAAAAATCGCCTATGGCCCGCGTATTTTGAATGTCTGAGTAAATAGGGGTGAGAAAACAATAATTCAAATGAACACTCCAAAAATGATGTGCAAAGTTCAAGAGATTTTGTTCAAGATTTTTTTTTAATTGCAAATGCCGATCGAATGTTCAGTTTAGTTTCTACTCTGATTCACGCTGTTCGTAGTGACAACACAACACCTTTCACTCAGCCTCAGCACAGACCAAAAAGAAAGGTGCAAAGAGTAGCCTGACGACTGCCTTTTTGCTTTTTTTTTATTTCGGGAGAGGACACGCACTCCCTGTCCCCTCCCCTATTAGGCAGGGTCAGGATAAGGTGAATAGGTGACGCGTACAGCTTGTGCCCTTAAGCTGGGCATAACCATGCCCAATCTACACTGTGTTTGTATGTCTGTGTTTCTTCTCCACATTCTCTTCCAGTGCGTTTTTCTCAACCTCTGGGGATGCAAAATCTCTGCACCTCCCAGCGTCTATTTGATTCAATTGTTGCAATCGTATGCACTGCACAATGTAAATTTGCAGTCTGCAGCCACATTTTACGACCCGACTGCAAATCTTGCACTCGAAAAGGCCTGCAGCATCAGTGGGCGAAATCAACACCAGGTCAGGTTGATTTGGCTTCAAAATTTTTTTTTTTTTTTTTTTTTGTAGATTTGAACCAGCCGAAGCTGGGAACCAGGGTTTGTGCGGTCACATATAGCGCCGCCCTGGAGGAAGGTGGAAAACCGGTCAAAAAACGGACCGGAGAAAAAACCACCTCCCTGACAGCCCAGAAAGAGCTGCAGGCCAAATAAAGAGAGGATATGGAAAGAAATCTTCAAGGATAACTTATTACCACATCCTCTCATGAAAGCTGAAAGCCTTCATACAGCAAAGCTACAAAGCTTCATACTGGCTTCAAAATTTGTTATGTTCATCTGTGTGTTTTTTTACAGTTTTTAATATGTTTATTTGGTGAATAAACATACACCAAATGAAATGAAAAACAGTCTCTGATCCCTGAGAAAAACAGCAGGTCAGTCAGAAACAAGTCTGAAACTTGGAATTAATTACTTTTCAAACAATGAAATAATCTCTTGCACGTTGTTGGGACGAAACGTATTCATATTTGACATGTGGCGCCATCCCATCACGTTGATTATGAACTCAAAATAAGAAATTGGGCTCAGGCTTGGAAATGTCTTTCTGACCTTTTTCCACAATTGAGGTTCCGCTGCAGGTTTGGCTGCACTCACTCGGCCGATTTGTTTTCCCAAAGCCAACCGATGCCAATGTTCAAATGTTGCCTCCAAAACACTTTTCATCCTTTCTCTTCTTCATGCCCACCCTTATTCAGGCAGAGGAAATCGAAGACACATTGAAACAAACTTTCCAGAAGTGACAATTTTTAAATCCTGGTTGGAAAGGGGAACTTTAATTTCCACGGTGCAGATTTTTAAACGTCTGACAATAGCAATTTTGCACCTTTTTCATCTGCGACCTAACAAGAGTTTTCCAATCCGCGACGCAAGGCCGGTTATTTTCTGTTCATTGGTGTTTAGGTTCAAAAATTAACGCCAAATATTGCAAAATCTTGCAATAAAACAGAGGAAAACTGTGATTACGAGTAAACCGCAAAATTTAACAAATCCAGACCCAGAGGCAAAATTGCGAGTTTCCCAAATATCCCAATTCCCTTGAAGCTCTTTATTTTAATATTCGGGAAACTGCATGGTTTTTTATTTGTCAAATGTGAAAAAAAGATAATTAACAATTTTTCTTCTGGAAATTTGTTGTTTTTTTGCTGTCGAAAGTGACATGACAATGACCCTTTTGCCATGTTCGAGATCCAAAATTTTGGGTCACGACCCATCATATTATGTGGAATGTAACTGACAAAGGTCTGATGATGGTCGAGTGTGAAAAGGCCAGGAAATCTCTCTTCGAGTGTGAAAAGGCCAGGAAATCTCTTCCCTCCCCATCTCTCTTTCGCTCTCTCCATCCTTCTTTTTTACTCATCAGACATGGGCGTTTCCTGCCAAATGACTGCAAAACGCCGTTTGTCATCTCGAACTGCCATTGTTCTGTTCATTTGCCATTATGATCACAGTTCGTTTCGCTTTATTATTCACTCGCCTCTTGTGTTCATGCATGGTATCGTTGAAATTTCGGATGTCCAACAGTCTTGCCCCACAAGGTCTCACCTCACGTGATTGGGATAGAACCCCAGCAGGGTTCAAAGGGGCAGATCCCCTTGGCAGTCGGAGTCCCCCAGAGGTCGAAATTTTCAGTTTTGTGCCGCAAAATTGTGGTTCCCCGCGCAACAGAACAATTTTCTGGAACGTTCCCGCACATTGGAACGTCGTCTTGCAGCATGAGTGTTCCGTTTTTGTGGCAAGTGATTTTCGCCACAAAAATGGCACATCCATCTCTGCAGCCATCATTCTTTCTGCCAGTGAAAAACGAAGAAATGTATGCCCATTTGGTTTCACGCATCACCAAACTCTTCGAGCATGGGAGTTCATAATGTGATCCACCAAAACTCTTCGAGCATGGAAGTTCAAAATGATGGTCATGCGCCATTCAGAAACTGCATCAAGCCTTGTTGAAATTGAATGGCGCGCTTGTATTCGATTCAGTTTGACCTTGCACACATAAGCCGAGTTGACCTGAACCTTCTAGCGAGCGAGACGATATCAACCGGCCCGGCAACTCATTATCGATGGTTATTCATTGCGGTAATACACTGCCACCAGGCCCATAAATTTTTTTTCAAAACTTTTTCCAACTGTTTTGCCAACACATTCCTGGCTAAAAAAATAGATTTCTCCGGCAAAGATTCGGGCGATCACTGCACGACTGCAGTTTGGCCAATCTCAGCGCATTTCAAAATCAGCTGCTTGTGACGTCAACAGTGCTCCTTTCGCAGCTATGTAAAGGAATAGTGTCACGGAAAACAAACATGGAGTAACAATAGACGTCATATCACTCCACGCATTGGGAATGTCCCCCAGTGATCTGAACCCAGCAAGCCCCAGCTGGGTTTTAAATCACTGCAACGGCCTGTAGACCAGTGTTCACGATCGACGGTCGTGTTAAACGGTCTTAAAAAGTTAACAGCCCAGTTGATTGTCACTTTTGAAAGGAAAGACGGCGTGCATCGAATCGAACGATAACAATATCTCCTGCGGTGGCCATTTGCCCCACATCATTCAAACATGACATCAATTAGATATTCCGGAAGACCCAATCTCACTTGCCATTCGCAAACATGAAATGGGTAGATTTGTGTTGAGAGAAAATTTCATATCTATGTGCAATGCCATCTCCCAATGTCGCGAAGAGTGCGTCCATCGGCTGAATTGGCTGAGTGAATGGGTGGCAATGGGGAATATGCGTCATGTGGGGGGGCGACTGTCTCGCCTGACGAGAAATGCTACTGCCAGCGATTCGCTTGCCCCTCTTTGTGGCATGTGCTTTTAGCTCGCCTTGATGGGAACTTTGGCCCCCAATAATGAATCTTGCACCAAAATGAACCCTAAATTTCAAAATTTCTTCAGCTTCTGGAGCGTTCCGCCCCCAGACCCCCACCAGGAGCTTTGCCCCATGGAAGCCCTCTCGGGCTCCGGCCAGACGCCCCAGTGGGTTACGCCAAGATCCTTGAAAATTGAGAGGTGCCCCACTGCCCCCAACAGAAAACTTCAAATGACGCCCCTGACTCCCGTTGATCGTATTCAAACACAAAGGGCGCGCAACTTCTTCGAATATGTTTAAATGCAACGAGTTTTGCTTGTTTTTCACCCCACATTGTTTTCGTGCATTGCCCGATCGAATTCAGGGTCGTTTCCGGCAGATTTCTGAAAAAAGAAATTGAGGACCATTCCGTTTTGCAAACACCTTATGCGGTTCCCAATCCATTAAGTATACCTTTCGTCGTTTGGCTTTGATTTTTCTGACAGAGGGGTCGAGGGGAGCACAAAACGGTCCCTCCAGTTGATAAAATTTGTGCAATTCTTCAATAACTGTTCCAAAAAGCATTGCCCACAACAAAATCAACAGGTGGAATAGCTAGATAAATATAAGTATTTTTGAATTTGGATTATTAGGGTATAAACTGGTTATCCTGTGATTATGGGAAACCTTGCCCCCCTCGCAGGGACGTCATCTCATGCATTCATCGGGAGCTATTCTCATATGGGATCTGTTGCAGCCCAATTGAGGATCTGGTGGCTGGTTCCCCCCGGTTTCTGGGGTGGAACGGCAGCGGGGCTCCAAAGGAGCAGATACCCCCTAGCAGGGGTCTTGGGTGATCGTTTTGTCTTGCCAATTGTGAAGTGGCTCCCGAGAGAAAAAAAGAGAGAGATGGGGACATAGAAAGATTGGCAAAATGATCTTGACCTGCAAAAATCATCTCTCTTCAACAATGGTTTCAATCATGAGGCGTGCCTGACAGACAGCAAAAATGACGATGCAGAATCACAACTGTCAGAATGAACACAACGAATAATATCCGTACATCCATCTATAACTGCACGTCGCACAAATATGAGACAGTGGTGATGGAATTACGATACCCGAAGATACAAATTGGCAATTTTTATGTTTTTTCAAATCAATTCTGTGGGATTGACGTTCCCATTTTGTGACGAAATTGACCTGTTGTGTCGTTGAAATTGCTCCGATGTTCTCCTTTGCCCATTTTGTTGCAAGTGACAATCTGTTTGAGCAGGCGATCAAAAAAAAGACTGATGCAAATACTCTGTCCATTCTGACGCGGCTTTGTTGCAATTCGGCGCATTTATTTTTGCCTGCATTTGTGAGAAAAAATGACATGAAAATCGCAGTGTCAAAGGTAATGAGAAAACCACGCAGGTGTGGGTAAAGTAATTCCGTCACTGCCATGCATGCACTGAAAAACGATGCCACTGGAGTCAACAGAAAGGTATTGGTGCGCAGCCTCCGTGCAGGGCTGTCGTGTCATTCAGTATCAAACAAATCACCAATTTCATCTTCCTTCATTTTGGCCATTGTCTCCGCTGTCTCCTGATGCGGCCAATTGCCAATTGTGAATGCATGGTCCTGAATATCATTCGTTCAGAGGTCCTCAACTTTAATATTGACCTATAAAAGCTGCAGTTCCTTTCTTCTCCCGAGTTTACCTTTCTCTCATCTCTCGCATCACTTCTTGTTGCTGTCACTTGACCGTTTGTTTGCTTTGCTGCTCAATTTTGATTCGGTTTCCGCACCGCATTGCTCTTTCCTGCTTGCCTCTCGTTGGTGTTCAAACATTGCTCTTGTTTACATTTTTGACTTTTGTTGACATGCTCTTCTCGTTGCTAAACTGTTTGTTTTCTTCTTCAATGCCTATTATCCGTTTATTGGCCGAATTAATTTCGGTTCCAGTTCCAAAGACCTTTGTCTTTTTCTGGAGCAAACCAGATTTGCGGTTCGAAAGGATAACAGTCAACGGGCTGTTGGGTGGCAGGTTGGCGCGGGCTTGGTTGGCTTTAACAAGCAAGAAATAACGAAAAGAAGCCGCAAATCACATCCGAGAACT
>JASGXE010019146.1:0-17480 GCA_030068105.1 Sinentomon sp. SZTP_YWyxl
GATGTGTCATTCATCTGGTCTGGAGCCAGGTTTTTACCAAATTCTATCTAAAACAAAAAAATCCTTTACTGTAAATGAAATAAAACAGTCAAGTCACTCTCAGTCTCAGCCTTTACAGGCAAGTTGCAAGAAGGTCATAAACAGGTTTCGTGATCACACACAAGAGCGCAATTTGGAAAAAACGACAGCTCCATTGTTTGTGTGATTTTTTACTTAAACTGTATAAATACAGGGCCCACCGCCCTGTATTGTTTTTTTTTTCAGGGCCGTTTTTCAGGCAAATTGAAGTTTTCAAGGATGTTTGCAATTGTGGTTCGGACTTTTCCACACAAACGAGACTTTTCTCGAAGAAAAAATTCAGGTGAAGTTCGGACTTTCAAAGATGTTTTCAATTGAAATTCGGACTTTTCCGCAAAACTTTCCGTCAAAATTTTCACTTAAAATTCGGCGATCAGGGATGTCCGCATTTTTGCAATGGAGTTTCGGACTTATCCACAAAAAAGGACTTCTTCACGTCAAACTTTTCAATTGAAATTCGAACTTTTCGTATATTTTGCTATGTCAAAATTTTCAATTGAAATTGGAACTTTTCGTATATTTTGCTACGTCAAAATTGCCAATTGAAATTCGAACTCATCGTATATTTTCTTGATTGAAAGCTGGGACTTTTCCGCAAAAAAATAACACGCAAACGACTTTTCGTCGAAATTGAAGTTCGGTCTTTCAAAGATGTTTGAAATTGCGCTTCGAACTTTCCCTTGAACCAGTCGGATGTTCCATCCCCACTGACTTCTCTTCTGGTGAAAGTCGGGCCGCGGGCGCCATGCAGTCTTTTCCGAAAATGAAAAGTTTCTGACCGTCCTCGGTTGTCTTGAACCTTCCGACAAAAAGTCGGATATTCTGTATCCCTGACCGTACCTCTAAGAAAATCAAACGGCGCGCGTTTTTGAGCCTTTTGCAAAATGACCTGGCGTCCTGACCCGTCTGCAAACAAATCGCACTTCGCCACCCCAGACCGCCCTCCGCCTCGCAAAATCCGAATGCCTGAACCGTGCACCATGGCACTTTTCACACATTTTTTCGACTGTACAGTGGTGAGAAAATTATTTGTCTCACATTGTCCGAGTCAACTGTAAATAAACTTCAGATTCAAAAAATGGGATTTTGATGCGCAGAAATATGCCCTGGGTCAATTTGTGGGAAACCAATGTCGCTGGGTTCGAGGATTCCCCGAAATCGCAAAAAATGACACCATAATTTTCTCGCCACTGTACATACTTATTGTTGTGGAACAGTGTCTCTGCAATGTGTCACGCGGTCATCTCTCAGCACTTCGATCATTATCGCACACCTTGCGATGACTGTGATCCTGGATCGCATGGCAGTTTCATTTTCACAAAACGCACGCGTTCAACCAAATGTTGAAAAAATAATTGCTATTGTTACGGTTTGACGACACATTTGCGGTTGCCCTGCCCTATTAAGGCCCATTTACACTTACACGTTTTTCGACCAGAGTGCAACGGTTCTTAGACGTCATCTCTTGCACCTCTGCTCTTTTAAACGCATGCGTAAGTTGTGAGCAGTCTTTCTTTGCGGCCATCACTTTGAGCGTCAGTTGTGGAGCAGGAAACTGTTGTGAAGGTCTGGCATTTTCAGGCCATTGCGGAATTTTTCGCCTTCGTCGTCAAAGCATTTGCTTTATCTTTGTCCTGCGGCGGAAGCCAATTTTTGAGCGGTCATGAAATGCGTTTTATTTCAGCCAAGAAAATGTCCACAAAAAAATTCGCATGTACTTCAAAATTGAACAGCAAAAATTCACACATGCTTCAAAATGAACAACAAAAACGCCGTTTCTGCGCAGAAAAGGCAAATCCCTTTCCGCGGACAAAAACGCCGAAAAACTTCGTTCGTGTTCATGCAGCTTTAGGTTCTCTCCTGTGCTCCTTCGGCCGGAACTGCGTTGTTACGCGAAGCCATAACGTTAGATAAGCGACACCTGAATGAGGACCGTTGTCATTATCGTGTCTCCGTAATCTTCACATTTCACTTTTTTCTGCGTTTTCTTGTGAAAAGTGAAAATTGGCAGAGGAAAAAGGTCATTGTGATCACTGCATTCCGGAGGAAAGCGCTCATTTCCTCAGCTGTTTTGACCCCTTGCATGACGTGTACCTCTGGCCTCATGTTATGGTCAGATCTTGAGTATTTTGGCCTGACACCACGTTTATTGGCATTACGTATGTGACTTGTGCGCCTTCAATGCAAGCGTGACAAAAGGCTCACTGAGTGGAATTCATGCAAATTGAATGAGAACAACTGCCAACTGCGGTTCAGGAGTTCCATTTGACATGCCGATCGGTCGCTGGGCACCATCAGACTGGCAAAGGTCACACCTTTGCATTGGGGCCAACACAGTTTTGGAGCTTTTTGGAGTTCTTTTTTCTGATCAGAAACTGAATTTCTGAATATATTTTTTCTGAATTTCCGATCAGGAAACATGGATGATGTTCAAATATAACAATGTTCAAAAAAAATAATTCGATGCGAAATATTTTTTATTTTTAATTTATTTTTAAATTTTTTTTATTTTTTATTGTTTTATCATTTATTTTGAATTTGTTTTTATCAAAATTTGTGGAATATAATTCTTGTTCTTAGTGTGTGATGATGTTGACACTTCAAATGCAAAGATATTGGTATTAAATGCTTTAGGTACTTTTGAAGATGGATCAAAATTTCAAGGAACAAAATGTCAAGGGCTTCATCGCACGATAGAATAAGTGAGATTGCATTTGCATCATCTACTGGTAAAAAAAACATGAAAACCACTTTCATTTGAAAAATGGCAGCATTTGAAAAGTTTAATTTCCGTTACCGCATAAACAATGTTTTAAAAAAATACTGCTCGTTTGGAAAAATACTGGATACCCATAAAATTGATGGTTTCCATTGTGCGATGAAGTTGCGTGTATTGATTTTGGGATGACCTTTCATCTCTTTTCCTAATTACATGCCTCTTATTGGCTGCAGGAGAGCAATCTGCCTTTCTGAAACCTTAAACGGCCTCAAAATTAAAGGGATAGTGTCCCGACTGTTGTTATCACTGTGACACATGCATCGATCGCCTTCTCAAATGCAGGTGTGTTTGACCCCCTGAAATATGTCCATTCACCCTCTTGCATCACCAGATGTTTGTGTTAATATCTGCCAAGTATCTGCATTATTGACCCTCTATCACCAAGTGTTTGTGCAAATAAATCATCATCTCCAAATGTTAATTGATCCCCTTTATCACTTTTGATTTATTTCAGCTGTTGATGTTGAGTACTTCAGAGGCCTACCTCAGATCACTATCCCTCTGCCTTCAAGGAGGGAGAAATGCCGTTTCAGCCTGAGGCCAATCGGCAACACTGTCGGTGACTTCATCAGGATGATCCACTCCGAGGACAAGGGAATCGACAGGGTGGCCTTACGCACACTCGGTATGATTGTTACTCGTGGGTACTTAGGTCGTTTCACTTCTCTTTCTGAATTCTGATTGATTCTTGAAAAGTGGAAGATCCAACTCGAAAACAAAAAGACCAGCAATTGATGAATGTGTTTCTATTCCCTGTTGTCCATGGATGAATGGATGAATGTGTTTGGATGAATGTGTTTCAATTCCCTGTTGTCCATGGATGAATGGATGAATGTGTTTGGATGAATGTGTTTCTATTCCCTGTTGTCCATGGATGAATGTGTTTGGATGAATGTGTTTCTATTCCCTGTTGTCCATGGATGAATGGATGAATGTGTTTGGATGAATGTGTTTCTATTCCCTGTTGTCCATGGATGAATGGATGAATGTGTTTGGATGAATGTGTTTCTATTCCCTGTTGTCCATGGATGAATGGATGAATGTGTTTGGATGAATGTGTTTCTATTCCCTGTTGTCCATGGATGAATGGATGAATGTGTTTGGATGAATGTGTTTCTATTCCCTGTTGTCCATGGATGAATGGATGAATGTGTTTCTATTCCCTGTTGTCCATGGATGAATGGATGAATGTGTTTGGATGAATGTGTTTCTATTCCCTGATGTCCATGGATGAATGTGTTTGGATGAATGTGTTTCTATTCCCTTCATTCATTTAATTTAATTTGCAGGAACTATGGTCCCGGCGCAAATCAACATAAGTCGTGACAATCAAATGGTTTAAAAAACAGGATACACAATAAGAAGAAATAAAAAACAACTTCGCATGCCAATGGGCATTTGTCAAAATAATTCGGTCAATCACGCTGCTCAGTCTGCCATAAAAGAACATTTTGCTAAAAGGTCTTTACGTCAATGTTTCTCCCATCTCCAAACACTCTGGGATTCAATAAGTTCCACTCACGAGCGGTTCTGACAACAAAAGAATATTTTACAATGTCTTTGGAGGAGGGAATTGATCGCAGCTTATAATCGTGATCTCGCCTACTTCTGTATGTAGGAGGTAAAAGAAAGTTTTTTAGACTGGACCATCCACCAACATTATTTAATGCCAGAAACAAACCAGAAAACCTAGAAACCTGCCTACGAGCTGCCAGAGAGTTCCAACCTAGATCCACCAGCATAGATGAGACACTGTCCAGCGGAGCATACCTGCCGGTGACAAAACGGGCAGCTCTTCTTTGCACTCTCTCCAACTTTTCTATTTGGTTAACATAACAAGGATCCCAAACAGATGTTGCATACTCGAGTAAAGATCGCACCAAGGCAAAATAAACCCTCTCCTTTACAGCCCTAATTGCCTTTGGAAGGGCACGCTTAACAAAAAACAAAGCCGAGTTGGCTTTATTAACAATGGCATTTATGTGTTCGTCCCAGCTAAGTGCTTTGGTAAAGGTCACTCCAAGATATTTTACCTTGTCAACTTTCGGCAGGATCGTGCTTGATAAGGAATATCTATAGCAGAATGGGCTTTTTTTGGTGGAGAAGGATACTACCATACACTTTGCCAGATTGAGCCTCATCCCCCACTTCTCACACCACATAGAGATTCTCTCTAAATTTTCCTGCAGTCTGGCAGAGTCAGCAGGTGACTGAATCTCACTTAAGATTACACAATCGTCTGCAAATAGGTTTATATCACAGTCAACAATATCTGGCAGGTCATTAATAAAGACAGAAAACAATACAGGTGCCAAAACACTTCCCTGCGGAACACCCGAGGTGACCGGCCTAGTCAGAGAAAACGACCCATTTACATGGACCTGTTGGGTCCGTGAAGAGAGAAAATCTGCTATCCATTTCAGAACATGGGGATTCAGAAGATTCATATTTCTTAACTTTTCCATCAATGCTGCATGCGGAGCAAGGTCGAAAGCTTTTTCAAAATCAAGAAAGATAGCATCCAATTGACTTGAGGAATCGATTGCATTTGATACTTTCTGAGCAAAATTAACAAGCTGTGTCTCACAAGAGAAGCCAGAACGAAAGCCATGCTGAGCTGGACCTATGACTCCTCTATTTTCCAAGATACATTTAAGATAATCCAAAACTATATGCTCCATGATCCTACAACAAGGGCTTGTCAAGCTAATCGGCCTATAGGAATTTACAAGCTTTGGATCACCTTTTTTGGAATAGGGCAGACATATGCGTGTTTCCAACGAGCAGGTAGACAACCGGAAACAAGAGATTTTTTCATGATCACGTAAAGAAATTTGGAAAACACCGCAGGTAACAACTTTATGAAATTGAAAGAGAAACCATCAGAAGTCACAAGTCCAGAACCTGGCATCTTCTGTATCCACCATGCAATTTTGGCCTCACTGAGGTAAGTACCAAAATCTTGGTCAATATTATCAGAAATAGAAGGAAGTTCTTGTCTGATTGCAGTTGAGGGTGAGAAGACTTTGCCAAAGTAGTCATTTAACAAATTTGCCTTGTCAACATTGTCAAAGATTAACCTACCAGTCCCATCAAGTAAGCTGGCTGGGGAATTCTTTCTTCCGCCTCGGGTGTCGGACACAAAGTTCCAGAGCTTTTTATAGTTATTCTTTACACCATCCATGCAGAGCCTATTTATGTACCTAGTTTGAGATGTTTCTTTAGCATCAGTAAGCTCTTGTAATAAAGCCAAATATTTATTTTTATGAGTTAAAGACCTACTCCTATGTTTGAAAGCTCTTTTACATCTGTGCTCCAAGTTGCGGATATCTCTATTGAACCAATTTGGACGAGAATTTTGGGTTTTGGTAACAATTGGAACAGAGCTTTGCACATTGAAGACAATTTTTGTGAAAAAGTCCCACATTTGCTCCAAATCTAAGCTGTGGGATAAGAATTTGAAGAAAACAAGGTAATTTTCCAGCAATTTACTAATTGCCTCAACATTCACTTTAGAAAAAATGGGGATAAACCGAGGAGTGCAGATGGATGAATGGATGAATTTCTGTTGTCCATGGATGAATGGATGAATGTGTTTGGATGAATGTGTTTCTATTCCCTGTTGTCCATGGATGAATGGATGAATGTGTTTGGATGAATGTGTTTCTATTCCCTGTTGTCCATTTGTTGCGAACAGGCATGGATTTTTGAAATTGGTCGTGTTTTAAAAAATAACATTCGTCATACATGTGACCTTTTTCTGATTCCGAGAGAGATTCTTGTCCCTCTCGGTGACTTCTGAACTTCATGAATTAAATAAGATACAGATCATCCAACAACTATTTATTGGCCTTCCGCTGTAGAGGATAGGCTGGTAAACATCTGTATAGATGTATTTTCAGATCTGAAAGAGGTCTCAACGCACAAATGGTTTCCTTTGTCACGTTTCTGGTGATTTGAGCACTTCGACAGCTGTTTTTCAGTAGTGAGAAGACTGAAAATTCTTGCATGTGATAGATAGCCTTGGACAGGGTTGCTAAACGTCGGCAGTAATGTTCCAGGGACAGATGATCTGGACCAGGCCAGGACAAGATGAAAATATTGCTGAGAGGACAAAAAGCTCTTCAACTTTTCGGGACACAAGCGAGAAATGTGACGGGAGAGAAAAAATCTCCGAGATTCAGGCTCGAAGTTTTCTGCTCCAGGGTCTGAAACAACTTTTCTCAACTCTGGCATTGGAATTGAGTACTTAGGCTGAAAGCTATGTCTAGCCCTGCTTGAGACTCAACTGTTTTCCTGACAGTTTTTTTTTTCACAAATTTTCTGAGAAAACGAGTTTTTCACAATTTAAATACGATTTTTTGATCTGGTTGGTCTTTTTAAAATGAAATCCCTGTACCTTTTTATTGGATCAGAGCAGCCGACAATAAGAACAGACTTTTGCATCAACATGTTGCCTGCATGCAAAAAGTGGCTGAAAATTGCAGAATGGCATCACCTGGTAAATCATGGAAGATGTCTTCTGGAAAACCGAATTTGCCAAAATGCTTTTGGGGATTCACTTCACCTGCCTTCCAACCACCGGAACTTGAAGCGTTGCCACTTGATAGAGATGTTCTTTCTTGTCATTTTGAGCCCTAGTGCAACTTTCTAAACTTGATAATAATTCTCGCTAAGTGATCGAAAGAGTGTGGCGCCAATAAACAACACACTTGCTTTCAACACGAAACCGTGTGAGATTGGAGGCTCAAATTTTGTGTGGTACCTACCTTGTTATAATGATGCAAAAATGTGTGCCAAGTTTCAATGTGACAGGATCCTATTCCTGCGATTTTGCCCCCCCCCCTTCGCTGCCTGTGATCCCAAACTCAGGGATGCTGCCCGTCTCCTTAGAAACTTTTGTGTTTTTTTTTTGTACCAGCCAAAGATGGGAACCAGGGTTGGTCGATCGCATTTTTTGTTGCCCTGGAGGCATGGGGGAAACCCTGGTCCTTTCGGATCAGACAAAAAAACCCTCCTTACAGCCCCAGATAGAAGCTGCGGGTGCAAAAAAGCGAGGATTTGGTAGAGCCCTTCAAGGGACCCTCTTTTACCAAATGTTCCCTAAGCTCTGCCACCAAGCTTCTGTCTGCTGCCACCAGACAGAGAGTTATTTTTGTTTGATTTTAATTTTATTTTAATTTTTGTTTGAAACTTTTGTTTGATTTCAATTTTTTTAAACTCTTGTTTGATTTCAATGAAAAGCACGGGGAACCCTGTCAAATGCCGTGAAATTGTGGAATTTGATTCCAAAATTTCTATGGCTGCCCTGTAATTTGCTTTTTTCAATTTGATTGGATAATTTTTCACAATTACTTCCTGTTAAAACATACCAAATTCTCCGCCTCTCCGTTTGTTGGTGATCGTAGCCAACGTAGGTTAGGATAGGGTAATTTAGGGAAGTCAGGTTAAGTTAGTTTTATGTGATGGATCACCAACGACCAGATTCTCCCTGGGTGCTCTTCTGACATGCGTTTTCTCTCCTACTGGGACGAATCCTTATGCTGCAATTGGTGGGTCCACATCTTTCAGATTTGTCAAATTTTAAACATTGTGATGCTGTTCGTGCAAGGGTTGTATGGTGAAGGCGTGCAACGAAACTCCTGTGGCTTATTCTCACCAAATTCGTGTTTGTCTTAACTCCTTTGCGTCTTTTCTTCTCTCATTCTCAGAGATCCTTTCTTTGCAGATGGTGTCCGAATAGCATCATCGAACACGATCGAAGCTCTGATGGAGAATGATTTTCAGCTGGTCATCAATGACCTCATCTACCTGATTGAAACGCCAAAGCAGGAGAAGGTGTCCACGGTGGGTCTAAATGTTCTGACTTGACCCTGGCTCTCTGTGCTATCCTCAAGATTAGCTGAACCTTCATGGGAAATTCGTTGGCAAAGTTTCAACTTACAACAGCCTTTTGATCGCTGTCATGTTAACAGCCTTTTGACCCCTGTCATGAAATGACGTTGCTGATCATCTGTATCGTTGACTTCTCGCTGAGCTGGTTCATTTGTATGCACGAAAAATGATCCAACGAATGCTCAAATTCAACTTCATTCAGAACGGATTCATTTGGTATCCACCAGGTATTCTTTCAGAGATGCACCGACATGTGATCAGTTCGATGCTTTGATTTAAAAATTTAAAAATTCTGCATCTCCAGTTCCGAATGATAGCAATCAGGTTTCAGTATGTTGGTTTGCAAAAAAACCTCGATTAAATTCATTCGCCTATTTCATTGAACAGTTTCTTTTCTGTCACATTCAGAAGGCACTTTATTCTCCATTGTGCTTCTAGATGAGCACGTCTGACGTTTCGGAGGTATCCTGCTCTCCGTTGACGAACTTGGCTACATCAACAGAGCGCCAGATGCCTCCAAAGCGTCAGCCGTTCTCATCTTGAGGCCCATAGAAGAATAAACTGCCTTCTGAACGTGATGTTTATGTTTCTCCAAGTTTCTTTCCCACCCATGGTAAAATTTCATTTTCTTTTCATTCCCTAGGAGGAATTGGAGAGGTTATCCAATGTCAAGAATCTAGTCAGTCAGCTTTATGAGGCACTTAACGTAGAGGAGCACCAACTTAGCAGGGAGAGGCGAGTCATGGAGGAACTGGAAAAGCTCAACTTAAAACTGAAACCTTTGGAAGAGGTAAGAATTCTTTTACGAATGAAACTATTCAAGTTACTTAGCAGTTTCTCTCCATGCAGTTCTGAGGCCGTGTTGTGAAGACTCTTTCATTGTGGGGGTGTTCTAAAGTTGGGGGCATAATTTTATGAATCTTTTCAAAAATATTTTTGATGTCAAAAGGCCATTACAGGTGTTAAAAAGTTGAACACAGACTGAGATTTTTGCGATATCCCTTCGGTTTCACAAGATGTCAATTTGCTGAGCTTTTCATAGAGCCATAGTTGTAAAAATATCCTCTCCCAGTTCTTCATTTTCACCGTTTTTGTTTTTCCTTGCAATTTTGAACTTTGATCGGTGTTTCACTGCACATTTTGATGGTAGAGAGGTGAAATTTGCTGGTGAAAATGTCCACAATTGAGTGACAAGTCTGAATATCCAAAGTACCACTTTGAATCCATCTGCAATGTTGTTTAGCGCTTGACCATCGGACTGAAAATGAGACTGCCCAAAACGTGCAAGGAGAAAAAATATCAAAATTCTGGCTCATCACTAACCTTACCAAAAACCCCATGTCTGTAGGATACAGATTTGACATTTCTCAAAGGACCGAAGCTGCGAATTCATGTCCAGTTCTACCAGCTTGTTTGATTTGGTTCCAACCTTCGCATTGTTTAGTTCAGCTCAACAGATGAGAGTTTGTTGTAACACTGGCGAACTTCAACATGGTTGCTTTGCTTCCACTGATGATGTCACACAGCAAGTAAACGATAAAAGCAGGTGAACGAAAAAATGAAAAGGATCGGAGTCTTTTTGTGGTAACTCGTGGCCGTATTCCCCATTGCAACTCACCCTCAGGTGCAACTCATTATTAGTCAATTCAATGGATATATTTGTGTTTGGAAAATTTAATTTCTATCTACAACGCTAATTCATTTTCCATTTTTGCGAAATGTGCTTCCGTCTGTTGAATGGGCTATTGAGTTCCACCTGAGGGTGAGTTGCAATGGGGAATACGGGCGTCGGTATCCCACAACTCTACTTGACCTAGCCTATCCCAACCCAACCTGAGGCTGAAATCCAGTGGCCAGATATCCAGAACAAGGCGAACATTTTTCCATCCGTTTTTTTTTTTTTTTTTTTTTTCCAGAAACGTGCCGAACTGGAGTTGCAGTCGCAGCGTCGTAGCATGGTCCTAACCTGGGTTGGTCTAGGTCTGATGTCGGTTCAGTTTGGAGTGCTGGCTCGGCTCACCTGGTGGGAGTACTCGTGGGACATCATGGAACCGGTGACCTACTTCGTCACCTACGGGACGACGGTGGCGTGTTACGCCTACTTTGTGCTCACTAAACAGGTTCAAAAACAAAAAAAAAACGTTGTTTTAGGTTTCTTTAGCTTATGCTTTTCTCTCTTCCTCATTTTCCCATTCAGCTTCAGTCAGAAATGAGAGACAGCACACAGCAGTGGTGTGTTATCACCTTGGACAAATTTAAAGGGAGCTAAGTGAAAACAGAGAAATGAAAAATATTGTTGAACAACAATGGGTTTTAAATGGAAAATCGCAGGAGCAGAAATTGAAGTTTCTTACACTTAGCTCCCTTTAATTTGTCCGTCAATAAAAAACGAAATCAAAAACTGGGCAAAATGGAGACCATGATTTCTAATGATGGCGGGAAGCTGTTTTCTTTGTGCTTTCCTACAAGTCAGTGGGAATCAACATAACCCACGGTCACGACTAGGTTTCCAAGTATCTCTTCCATTTTTCTTGTTTTTTTCTTTTGTCACAACAAGAGAGAACCAGCTGCATAATCAGCACACGAAATTGGTGCATCATCCTGTGATTTCAGCACCATGACACTGTTGTCGTGATGTTGCTTTGCCCGTCACGACCAGTGGTGTAATGGAGGCCATACAGTCCCATACGGAGTATGGTCCAAGAAAAACTTCAGCAGGCACAGTATGGCCAAAAAAAGAAAATAGCCCAATGCTTTTTACATTGTGCGTATGGGCTAGCTGAATTTATACCCATTGGGGGTATGGGTTGCGTGTGGTATAGCAAGTTTTACCATAACACCACTGGTCACGACAACATACCACTGATGGTGTGCCGCAGCTTTGAACACTTTTTCTTCTTTGGCGCATTCTCCTCAAACGCCACGGTTGACTTGCTGAAACTGAAGAGATTAGAGAGACCGCAGCAATGAACTTTGATAAAGAAATGATGAGATGAGGAGTGAATAATGTAAAAAAAGAACAATAATAATTTTTCTCCAGGAGTGCTCAAGCACAGTGGAGGTCACACATCGCCATTAGTTCCTGCTCCCCCGCTTGCCACCGGTATGGCATTCCAGCTGTCTTTTTGGCCAGTGAATTAATCGGATGTCATGGCAAGCCGTCAATTGCGGCTATTTATAAAAAAAAAAGAAATCCAACTGTATGAGTGAAAATAGGCCTTCATTCGTTTCCATTTGCAAGATGCCGTAGACATCATCGATGCTCTGTTCTGCAAAATAGATATCCCGTCCCCTTCCAGACTGATGCCCTCTTTGTTCGAGGTGCTTTGGGGCCTCCTAATTCTCGTGCTCCCCACCGCAATTGTTTGTACATATGAATTCATTGCCAACTCACGCGCTACCATTCACAATGAATGGCATCGTGTGTCGCAAAACATAACATTCGTGTATGGCGTGAAACAGCATCAAGATCTGTGAAAATTGGGCAACCCCTGTCGAAAGTCAAACCTCCTCCCATGTGTGAGCAACATTGTTGGGAACACTTTTCTGCGAGCACCTGCTCCTGAGCCACATTGAATTCGTTAATCGTTCGGGAAAAACCACAAAATTGCCTTCTTACAGTACAGTGCAATCTCAGATGGGTGTAAAATTATCCGCTTTCTGGAACACGTTTTTGGTCGTCCATCACGCTCCGTATAGCAAATTCGGTGCGTCCGAAAACGTGCCAAAATTTATTCCAAGAACCATCCAGGGTGTACTTCGGCAAAATTTGGCTCTTGCAGGGAAAGACAATCACCTCATCAGGACCTCTCTCAGTTATATTTATATCATGTCTTATCTTAGTTATTTATCTCTCTGCCATCGGTTACATTTTCTGTGGATATGCAATGTGGTGAAATGGTTGTTCGACGTTTTTCCGCACCCTGCCACCTCAAGTATTCGTAGTGTGGTTTAACGTACAATTCTGATGTTCATAATACCTTTGCTACTTTGTAGGACTATGATCTGCCTAAAATGAAGGACCGTCAGTTCCTCATCAACTTCCACAAGAAATCACGACGGCTTGGCTTCAACGTTGAAGAATACAACCGGCTTAGGGAGTCCATCTTCCGGCTCGAGCAGGACCTTGCCCGCCTGCGGGATCCCCTTCACCTCCGCCTGCCCGAGCACCGGCTCGACGATCTCTTCGATTCTCAGGTGGACAAAAGTAGCCAGACGTCGCCGGGAATTGTGTCGCACATTGTCCGTAGCGTTTCCTCGGGTGGAAGCGATGGCTACTCTAGTCTCTCAAAGGCTGTCGGCCAGTTGACTAACCAACTTCAAGACTTGATGAAGAAACGGCGGTAGTGAATTATTCTTATTTGAAATGTAAACCAGCGAACGTGTTTACTTTATCGGACTCTCTCTACCGGAAAATGTAAGCACATTTGCTGACGTAACTTTACATTGTTGTAAATTTGTTTCTGGTGCTTTCTGGAGGTTTTCAACGGCAAGTGGAGAAGAGTTCAGTTTGGCGTCTTCGACTAACCTGGCTGCTGTTTACTTTTTGCGCTCTTTTTTCGCTGTGATGAATGGGGAGATCAGGAAGAAAAAGTTGAACGACTCGAAAAATCAAAAACTTTTGCCCGCCATCTTTGTTTCTCCCTTGATCATTTGGTGGCACTAGCAGTCTCTGCGGGTTCCCTGAAGAAGTTCCACACTGTGGGAAATATCATATGTGAAATGTAAAATGAAATTTCGCACCATGTTGTAGTCAAACGAATGGAAAGAGGGGACCCAACCTACGGAATGACAACACAATACAAAACCCATTTCTGTTTTGTGCTCGACAGTGTTGGATGGGACAAGAAGCGAGTCGATAATCATAGTGATTATCGGTAGTGATTACCGCATAGTGATTATCTACTCGTTTATTGTCCCATCTAAGCCACTATGTGTGAAACCATGCAACAAACGTTTTAATCCTTCACCGAAAACGTAAATGTAAATCTTGAGGAACAAAGATAAAAGTTTTTGTTAATTTTTGGGCATTATTTTTGGAGGCCCTCATGCGATAAAGTCACTGGATGATGTGTGCCGGAGGACGCTTGGAGAGATGTCGAATTTTGACCTGTCAACTTCAGCCACCGTTCTAATTTCCATAACAAGCCTATCCTGAGGGCAGGAGCTGTCCTCGCTCGGCTGTATTTTGATTCATTCGTGATTTTGAGAGCTACAGAGGGCATACTATGGAAGAGTTGGGTAGTGTTGCGGTGTTTTTATTTGCCCACAAATTGTTGTGGCAGAGGAAATCACCTCACAACTGCCAAACTGGATTTTGGTTCATGTGGCCGATTTTGATTAAATTGAAAATGAATTTGGGGAAACGATTGCCCGAGATGAAAGAATGAACCCTGTTTCATCTTTTCCGACTTTTTCTTGAATTGTGTCTTATCTTATTGAGCTATTTCGAAAGCTATGAGCTATTTAGAAACCTATTATGAGCTACTTAGAAAAGTCCCAATTGATCATCTGATCGTTTGAATGATAATTGTATCATGGATATCAATTCGTACACATTTTTCTCAATTTTCTTTACCTATTCCAATGGAACCTTGAATGCTGAGTGCAATTCTGAATTTATTGTCTTTTTGGGAGCATACTGCTGTATAATTTACATCTAGCTGCATTCTTTAAACTTTGAACTCTGTATCTTTATCATTCGAGTATCTCTCTTAAACTGTAGCTGCCTTAGTGCTAAAACTTTTCATCTTGCCAAACTTCTTAACTTCATTATTAGTCTGATCAGTGCCTAGATAAAAATGATCAATTTACAGTAAATTATTCGCATACTACCCCGTTAATCCATTCACTGGGACTTCGTGTTGTCAGGCATCATTTTGCTATGTCCGGAACGCCATTGGCTGCGTGAGATCACAGCCACAAGGCGGGATTATCTGTTCTTTTTTGTGGTTGATCCGTTCCCAGGAATGACGGACTCATCTTGCCGCCACCATCGGCTCCCTCTCATGTGGCAACTGATGAACTGTGAGGGGAACAGACAGAAACGAAGCTGTGATTTCTGGAGAATTTTTGATCAACCATACCACCAACTTTTGTTGTTCGAAAGGCATCTTTGAAGCAGTTTCGATCACACACGCACACCCATCTTCAGACGAGTGGAAATGAAGATGCCATTTGCGGAACACAAGAGCCGCTGACCGGTAAAATGGCCTCACCACATGCTGCTTTTTTTTTTTTTTTTAAGTTTCGGGAGACTTCAGGGAAAATGCAACTCGGATGGGAAAATCATTGATTTCGTGTTGCTACCATGCTTCACTGATCCACTCAATCTCGATGGCATGATGCTCGCTGTCGCCTGCCACGCCCCGAGTAACTGCAACGCGAATCTGCGAGGCCCCACCCCTGAAAGCTCATCGGTGTGCAACTTTTGACACAACCGGTCCTTGTCGACACAAATGTACGAATACAATAGCGACTTGCTGGTTGCTGATGGATACGTTTACTTATTTCTTCCCTAAAAGTAAACAAGATGATACTGACAAAATGAAGACATAAAGAGAGCCATTTTCCGTTCGTAAACTCACAAGATGAACTCGCGACGTTTCGGTCCCACGGACGTGGACCTTTATCAAGTGCTGCGATAGCAGCACTTGATAAAGGTCCTGAAAAAGTGACTGAAAATGGACTGATAGAGAGAAAAAGATACTGAAAACGCACTGAAAAAGAGACCTAAATGGACTGAAAAAGAGAAAGAGACTGAAAATGGATAAAAAATGAGAAAGACTGAAAATGTCTTAAATAATATAGGAAATCTCTTTTTCCCCTTTTTTTATTTTTTTTTTTTCCCCTCTTTCAAATCTAGGATAAAAAAGAGAAAATGAAAAAAAACCTTGAAAGAGAAAAGGAAAATTGAAGTTTTAACATAATTTAAGCATTTTCGCTTTCCATTTTTTTTTTTTTTTTTTTTTTCAGATTTAGGTTTTTTAGTGGTTTTAGTTTTTTTTTTACAGTATTTTATTTTTTTTTTTGTTTTTTGTCTTTTTTCTTTTTTCTCCTTTTGTTTTTTTGTATTTTTTTTTTGCTTTTTTTTTTTTTTCAGTTTTTTGTTTATAGGGTGATGTGCAACTTCCATTGCATTGTTTTATTTTTGTGTTGTTCATTTTTTTTGGTGTTTTTTTGGTAATTTAAAACCTTCTTTTTTCATCCGCCGTATAATTGTCCGTCCTTTTGTTGTTTTCTTTTGTACATCCCGTTCGAAAGTCTTTTGATTTCGTATGTCTCACCCCGGATGTGAGCATACCAATCGCTGTGTATCATAATTGTCCAGTATTTTCTTTTCTTTGGTACCAAAAACTTTGATTTGTGCATCCAACAATTCTCGAATGTTCTGCAATTTGTACCCGACATTAAGTGTAAAGTTCTTTATGAACCATGAAACATTCTTTGGTTTTTGTAAGTTCCGTAAAACCACCCATTTTCCTCAGATTTGCTTGTGTCCGTGGGTTGTCACGAATCGTTAATTTGTGAATCCCTCCAATCACGATGTCGGAACATTTTTGCATTTTGTTTCTTGCCATTTTTTTTCAATTTTCACAAAAGTTTTTCTAGTCACACTTCTCATTTTCAGTCTGGTTTCCAGCAGGGGTGCGGGGTGCCCCCGACCTGGGTTTTTTCTTTGGCTCGGAGGGTCGGGAAAAAGTGCCACGGAGTCGGAAGACATACAGCCGCTGCCCTTTCCATTGCAATTGACCTGGAAATGTTTTGAATTTTTTCCATGATTTGGGGATGCAAAGAACTCGGATCAATTATTTTTTTTAACTTCAATGCGTGTACTGGCGGTGGAAAAAGATTACCCATACATGTGAAAAATTTCCATTCTTGAGATTTTAGCAAAAACGCCATGCTTTAGAAATAAAAGGATCCTCTTTCATCACTAATGTCAAAATCTGACACCTCTAGAAAGCTCCGCTGCAATTTGGCGCTTTAATTTCTACCAAATGCATAAGAGTAAAAAGAAAGAAAAAAAAGTTTCGGAGGCAACAGTTAAATGGGAAAAACACATGTACCAGGGTGGCCCAAAAAAAAAGGAAAGTGAAATTTCGTATTTGCCAGTTGGCCTTTTTGGGAAATCGTCCTTGGAGTTTTTCAGTTCAGTGGTGATTTTTGGTGAGCCTGCATTGTCATCCCAGGTTATCCATTCAAAACCCCAGTATTCTTGGCACATTTGTGGTATCCGCCATTAAAATAGCCTAATTTATGTCGCAGATGACTTCGTGATTTTTACGAGATCGTCCAGGCTTTTAACATGTCCCGATGGTCAGAACTCTGCGTCTTTTATTTCTGCAACCCCTCAGGATAAGGGCAGGAAAGGTTGAGACTGGAATGTGAGGGGCTTTTGGAATTCAGAATTGGGAGATTGGAGACACTCTCGGCAGATGCGTTCCATGTCGCGGCATGATCACCACCGAAATTAATCAGACATGGCATCGTGCCTTGGATTTTTTGTCAATGATGTTTCCTTCAAAGCACACACTCGCCTGGACGAACAGGGATTCAGAAGACGATGTCGGACTGCAGAAGACCCCTTTGAATTCAATAACACTTCGCAGAACTGAACCAGCTTTGAAAACACATTTAACTTAAATGTTTCTGTTTTTGGGTCGGATTGGGGCTGTTTTGTTTTGTGCATCAAGATCTCTATCCGTCACAGCATGCTCGATGTGAC
>JASGXE010019151.1:0-10132 GCA_030068105.1 Sinentomon sp. SZTP_YWyxl
TAGTTCGCATTTGATAACGTTTTTTTTAGCCAATTGCCGAATGTAGTTTTCCTGTTGTGGTCTTAAGTTTTTCTTTCCCTGCATTGTGCACTTGCTTGTGTTTTCCTGTAGCCATTTCATTTTCGGCAGTATTTGTCTAAAAAATAAATAAATAAAAACAAATATTTTTGGACATGAACGGTGGAGACACGATGTCCAGGTATAGCGCTATGTCGGACATAACGCTATTCCTGGTTCGGGCCTTCCTACTCGTGAGTGGGAAGGCCCGACGCAGGTATAGCGTTATGTCCGACATAGCGCTGTACCTGGACATCGTGTCTCCACCGGAAGTGCTGCAGATTTTTGGAGGGAGGGAGTTGGAACAATTTTGTTTCACATTTCCGCACTTTAATATTTTATTTTTCACCCCATTTTTACCAAATCAAAACAGTGCTGCGCGGATCGGTAGGAACTGCACAGTTGCCGAAACCCTTGTGTTGCCGAAATTTAGATCAGGCCCGTAACCAAGGGGGACTAGGGGGTGGCACAGCCCCTCCTGGAATTGCTTTCGCCCTTCCCCCTAATTTTTGGACAATAAATGTGCGCATTTTTCAGAAGTTCCGTTTTTTCTTGTCGCCGGTTGCATTTTTTTAAATTGTCGTTTTTGAGGAGCGTGTTTTTATTGTTTTTGCTCTGAAGCCATTGTTGGTTTGCTGCGAAATTCACTCATGATTTTGAAATTGATTTTGACTTTTGGTGCTGAAAACGGAGAGGCATTTCTACGGAAGCGTAGAAGGCTCAAGTTGGTTTACATTTTTTTTTTTTTGGAGAGTGGATGACTTTTTTCGTATCCGGAAGGGATTAATCCTATCCGGACGATTTTTTCGTGTCCGGACGAGATTAAACCTCTCCGGATGACTTTTTTCCTGTCCGGACGACTTTTTTATCCGGACGACTTTTTTTCCATCCGGATGACTTTTTTCCATCCGGATAACTTTTCTTCCATCCGGATAACTTTTTTACATTCAGACGGATCAGCAACGGACCCCAATTGGACCATAATGGGAACCCATGGAACGCCATGGAATCATCATGGGACCCCATTAGACCATCATGAGACCCGGTGGTGCAATCATTGGACCCCATGGTAGGCTACCTACCATCATGGGAGCCCATGTGGGGACCCCATGCAACCAGCATGGGATCCCATGGGATCATCATGTGACCCCATGGACCACATGGTCATTGGAGCCGTGTGGTATGAGTGCATGAAAATCAGGAATCAGTCCTGAAAATTTGATTGCTCACATTGATTTTTAAAATTCGCCCCGGGGAAAAATGGGGAAATTTTCGGGGTCTTGGGATCAATCTATAACTCCAAAATTTGAGGTCGCAGAGCATTTAATGCGGCGTTATTTTTTGTTCAAATCAAATTTTTTGTTCTGATCAAAAATTGAAGCCAACAGCCCTCCTTCTTGAAACCGAGGCGAAAACAATGATAGTCAGAACTTTGGCTCCACACTAAACCAGACGCAATTTTTGGACATCGTTTGCGCCAAGGATTTTGATATTAAATTACAGTGTTTGGACCGCTTCCACAGGAAATTCTTAAAACGTTGACCCATCCTGGATTTATGCTTTGTAAACTTTGAACTCCCGAAGATAAAAATCACCGTGATTGATGGGATTTCTGACCACCAAGCTGTGTTGGGGAGCTTTACTGTCGGTGATGCCTTTTCGAATTCCAAGTCTACGACTTTTCTTAAGCCCGATTTTAATTCCATGGACTGGTCCCAAACAAAGAATTGCCTATGGTAGGCCTTCCTCTCTTTCGTGACTTGGCTTTAGTTCATGATCCCAATTCATTGTGCCAAGTGCTTTGTAATTACTTCCTGCACATTTTGAGCACGGTACCAATAAAGTCCATTAAGCAAGGAAGTGAATTCCCTTGGGTCAACCACAAGTTGAAATCTCTTTTTCGGAAAAAACGCCGAATATCCGCTAAATACGCGAAGTCAAAAACCCCTGAACATTTTGCTCAGTAGTGTTATAAAAGAGACCACGAGTATGCTAAATAAAAGGCTTTTTTCTCGGTTTATAACCAAAGCAATTTCTTCCCCCTTTGCCAATCGTTTTTGGAAATACATGAAGTCTAAACGTACTGGTTCATGCGGGAGCTTTGTGTCTGTAAATGGTGCACCTGTTCATGATCGCACCGATATTGTCAAACATTTTTCTTTGCATTTCGCTTCCATTCATTCGCACCCAAATCAGCAATCTGCGAGCAATAGACCTAATATAATTCATAGCTCGCTCGAAACATCTAACATTAATTCGCTTCACCCTGCACCTTTGTTTTTATCTCGGAGAATTTTGTCCTGTGATCGTTTGTTTGTGCTGAAATTCATCTCGAGCCTCTCAGCAAAGAATTCCCCGGGTAGTGACGGTATCCCCAACATATTGATTAAGGTCCTATCCACCGAATTAGCAGACTACTTCGTGGCGCTCTTCAATTGCATTTTTCGCACTCGAATTTTTCCTGAGCTTTGGAAAAAGGCCATTGTAGTCCCTATTCCTAAAAAGTCAAAATCAAGCGATGTTGCCAATTTCCGCCCAATCTCAATTCTTCCGGGCTGTGCCAAACTTTTTGAGAAAATTCTCGCACGCAACCTACTCAGTTGTCTTGATGAGATTAATTTTCTACACCCATCCCAGCACGGCTTCAGAAGGGGATTATCTTGCGAAACCCAACTGGTTGAGTTTGTTCATGACATCAGTTTATCACTTGAGCAGAAGTTGCCTGTACATGCCATTTTTATTGATTTTAATAAGGCTTTTGATGTTATTTGTCATCACTTACTAATTGCAAAGTTGAAATTCTACAAATTTCCTTGTGATCTTGTCGAACTCATCTTTTCATACCTTTCGGGTCGTTCATCCTCAGTAAAATGGGATAGAGTAGTTTCTCACGAAACTTACGAAAATTCATCTGGTGTTCCCCAGGGAAGTGTGATGGGGCCGCTGCTGTTCTTGCTTTTCATTAACGACATTGCAACAGGGTTAAATTGCAAAATTAGACTCTTTGCTGACGATCTAGTCATTTACTCTTCCATAAAATCTCACCTTGATCTCGAGGTATTGCAAAATGACTTGTTGAAAATCCAATCTTGGTGTGACAAGTGGAAGATGAGTATTAATCCTAGCAAGTGTGCCTTCATGTGTTTTGCGAGACCTAAAGTCTCATTCAACTGCTTCTCCAATATTTTGTACACTATTTGCGATGATTATATTCCAAAAGTATGCTCATTCAAATATTTAGGTGTGATTTTACAAGAGAATTTGCGATGGGATGATCATGTCAGTTACTCTGTTACTCAAAGCTCGAAAGGTCTTAGGCTTACTTCAACGCAACATGTCTCTGGCATCAAAGGAAGCTAAGTTAAAAGCTTATACCTCGCTAGTCCTGCCGATTCTCGAGTACGCAAGTGTTGTGTGGGATCCTTATCTTTGTTGTCATATTGAGGCACTTGAGAGAGTTCAAAGAAGGGCTGCACGTTTTATTACAAACGATTTTTCACATTCATCCAGTGTTTCGCTCTTAATTCAGCAGTTTGGACTGCCATCTCTTGCACAGCGTAGAATCGACAAACGCAGGAAATTCTTCGCCAAAATTGTATGTGCTAAATTTAAAATTAAAATTCCTCCCGAGTTCGTGATGCGACAACCTCAACGAAGAACCGACAATGGGCTTCATTTTGTTGCCCCACTAATTAAATTAAACGTTCACTACAATTCGTTTTTTCCGAGAACTGTGAGGGACTGGAATTCTCTCTCCCATGATTCTCCCGCAATTAGATTGACCCAAAGTCAGTTAGCTCGTGCAAATCCACGCACTTGAACCTTTCTTTTGTTTAGTGCTATTCAATGCTTGCAATGTTCGTTGTATTCCATTTTTAATTTTAATTTACTTTATTGTGTTTTAATTTTTGTTTTTGAGTACCTATTGACATTTAAATCTTGACCTTGTGCCATGCACTGTACCACTCATCTGTTGATCTGTTAATCTACCAAATCTTTTTGTAGATGTTTTGTGCAAAATAAATAAATAAATAAATAAAAAATAGGGAGCCAACCACAGGAATTTCCCTGTGATATTAGCGTACGAAGAAGTGCTTGCTTTCGTGCACTGACTTGAGCTCAATTTTCAACGTTTGTGCCTACTCTCCAAATTTTGTCAGCAAATTCTGACGCCTGATTCGATGTTTTTGTGGTGATGTGAAGTGGTCCAATAATTTCTAAGATTGAACCCCAAAAACGTTCAATGGACGCTTTTTGAGCTTGAGATATACTGTTTCAGATTCCGACATTGCAAGTCCTTGTGCATATCGCCTCCTCAGGGAAAAGTTCTCAGCAGTTGAAACTTATTCAAGTTCGGCATCATATTGTGATACTGCGCACAAGAAATTGTTCGGTTGCAGTTCGGAATACCTGCCGATATCTGAAAAAACTGAACTGGACGAGTTTTCCCACACGCTCAAGCAGCCAAAATAGGATAGGAAGATGATAACGAGGTAGGTAGGATAGGATAGGCTTGGAAAGGCGTGTTAGGATAGGTTAGGTTGGGTTAGGTCAGGTTAGCTTTGGTTAAGTTCGCTTTAAGTATATAACAGAGCAGTGGTGACAACTCGTTCAGTTCAATGTCGACAGGTATTCCGAACTGTTACCAAACTGTTCTTTGCTTTCTGCTGATATTTCTCAAAACACGGCTCTTCGCTTTTGGCGTTTTGTTGCAGACCACGCAGAGTCCAAGCGTTTTGTAGCAGTTTTTTTTCAATGCCGGCGGGTGAAAAAATACACCTGGCCATTGCCCACATACCTGTGCAGAAAGCACAACAGCTCATTTTTTGGCCAGAACATGGCAGGGATTGAATTGAAAAATTGAAAGTGGTGGTTACGCTTTTGCTCACTGGCAAACCACAGAACAACTTCTTTGAGTGGTCCACGCTGCGCCCTTAAAAATAGAGTTGTGGTAGGTACCCGTACCACCGCCCACCCTCTTCAATTTATCCCTGCATGGACACCCTGTACGCAGGCTCAACAGCACCAATATGAAGGAACAGAAATTAAACTCAACTCGTGCTCTCACAAGTCCTCAACCAAAGCTGCAAACAAAATATTGGCAGACGAAGTGGAGACAACACATGGATTCCGGAATATCTACATAGCAGGTGGAGCATACCCAAGAGTCTATCAGGTAGCCGAAAAGAAGGTGACCTTCAGGCTTCAAGTGAAAAAAGGCAATCGTCATGGCTGTGGCTGTGTCTCATGCTCCTTCTCATCATGCTGCAAAATGCGTTCACACATGAGGGATGAAAAACGGATGGTTTTTTGGCCGCAAGTTGCTGAGGGATGTAAAACGCATGGTTCGGTCGTGCGTAGATCCCTCTCATGTGAAAGAGCCCTTAAGCGTAGACTCTGTCTCCTTGGTGATGTCATAACAAATCAACTTACAGCTGTCCCCCTTCCTACCCACTACCGATAGAAGGCTCCCCAGCGCCGCACAGACAATGGTTTGAGTATGGTTCACGCTCTCTGCAAACGAAATGTTCTAAGTAACTCTTATTTTCCCCGTACTATTCTGGATTGGAACGGTCTAAGCCGCGAGTCGGAAATTATTGCTCATTATCTCCCATTCATTGATCGCACCAGTTTTTGAAGTTTTCCCTTTCCAATCTCACTGTTGTTATTTCGTATGTTTTTGTGTGTGTTTGTGCCATTCTTGCATTTTTTTTGTTTCTGTTTTTAATTGTATGACTGCTGCTGTGCAGCATATTAGCTCCACCATTTCCCTTGTGGAAGCTTTTTGAAATAATAATAAAAAAACCGGTTGTCAGCGGGACATGGTCGGCTTTCTTTGAGTGCGAGGTTTCGCGCCAAGATGGCAGTGACCGTTCTCATCACACATGCTCCATGTCCTTCAAATGTTGAAAAGGACACTGTTTTTTAAGTTGTTTTTCTGACGCTGTCCGGTCAGCGAAGCAGACAGCCGTTCAAGAGGTCACGGTTCGAACCCTGCTTGTGATAAAATTATTCGAAGTTTTGTGCACAGATCGTTGATTCATTTCCGTGTGTCGCCATGGGCAAAACCAATGGAGAAAGAATCTTCATTGGCTCTGGGTCTGACCATGGGGACGGATCAAATTATTTTTATCTGGATTTCGGTTGACGTGCAGCGTTCATTTTGTTTGTCTCACAAAGGGCTCAATCATTGGTGCACCCTAACATGAGATTGACATCAGTTTTTTCAGTTCGGCTTTGTGAGTCAAAAGCTGAGAGCTATCCTTTCCAGCGAACCCGAGCGGGAAGATGGAAGGAAGCCCGCAACCTGCTGTTATTTGTGGCAGTCGTAATTTCTGGCTTCCAGTTTCAAGAATGAGTTCATTAATTTTATCTGCTTCTGTTATTTTTTGTTTTTCTTTCTTTTCTCTTGCTTCTCTTTCTTTGACAAGACACGACAGACATGACAGGAGGCTGCGGGGAGGTGGTGTTGGCATTGGAGTCGTTTGTTTATCCTGTTGTCTCCAAGCCCATCTTATCCAAAATCCAGCCCCTCCCCCGTGTTCCGTTCGATTACACCCAAATGACGATTAATGTATGGCTTTCCAAGTGAGCGCTGATTCCATCTGCTAATACGTGCTGCTTTCTCTCTCTTTCTGTCTCTCGGAGCTTTTTCTCCGATATGTCGTTTGCCGCTTCCGTGTCGTTCAGTCTTTCCACGTTTCCGGCCAACACTTGCTCTGACCTCGTGACCCCACACTCTCTTTGTGCTGCTTGTTGTTTTGTCATCTGTCACAGGAAGACTTTTTGCCTTTGTGACACATTCGCACTTGCCCTTTGCCGCCCAGCTCTGCCTGCGCCTCATTTGACCACCCCGGAAGCACGATTCGGAGCTGCCCTTCTCTGAGATCGCCATTTGGTGAATCAAATGGGGAAATTCGCCTGGAAAGGGCAATCTTTTCTCTTTCTCGGTAAGTTTCTTTGATTCTCGGCTTGTGTCGCGGTGTCAGACAAGGTCAACTTTTGGGTCGCGTGTTTACACTGTACCCATTTCTTTTCGATGGGATTTGCCGATCTCCTGCCAAGCTGCAAAGGCGAGAAACTTCAAATGGGAAGAAACCGTTGCAGGGCAGCAGGACCAAACGAAAGCTGATTTCAGGGACAAAAGCATTTGCTTTCCTTGGAATCCGGGAATTTGCGCCTTCCCTCACAGAGCTCCCGGCAGTTGGGTTGTACCTTCTTGGTTATGGGCACTTCGGTGGGGGCATGGGGTTGGAAAGGTTTGTTCAGCTTTGCAGATGAGGCAAAGCAGGCATACTCGTATAATATACGCAGCCGGAAATGGCATTTATTGCACTGGGTTATGGTAGGCGCGGGTACGCTAGAAAGTACGTTGTGATCCGGAGGTGGGTGGGTTTAGTTCGTGCATGGGACGGACACCATGCAGAAATGCCAGATGTTTTATTGTTGACAAACATGCAATGGCCGTTTGATCGGACTCTTCCCCCCGTTTGCATTGTCAACCCGTTCCAGTTCCACCTGGTCCGGCCTCACCTCCCACTTCCCAGTTCAGACGCGGACAATAACGGACAGTTTCTCTTTGCCAGTTTCTTTTATTGACAAACTTCTCTGCTTTTTGAGTTGCTTTCTTGTGAAGTATCCCTTCTCTCCTTCCTCCTCCTCCTCCTCCTCTCTCTCTCTCCCTCTCTCTCTCTCTCTCTCTCTCTCTCTCTCTCTCTCTCTCTCTCTCTCTCTCTCTCGCAATCCGTCCCTCTCTCCTGTTCCTTTCTCCCCCTTCTATTCCTTACTGTTCAGCTCTTTTGCCGGTTTTTGCGACATTTTTGATTGGTGATTTTCAATTCAATCACCGCATTTGGCGAATTTTAATTAAATTATCCAGGACGTTAAATGGTGGTTCCGTTATCGCACTGCGGCTCAATGTAACCTGTTGCGACTGTGGTGCAATGGCAATGCGAAATGGTGATGCCGCTGAATTGACCTGAGCAGTGAGTGAGTGATGGACGAACACGAGCGTTTGGCTTGCACCTGTGTGATTCGAATTGCCGTTTTCCGTTCTGAAGTGCAGGTGTTGTGTGCTCTTCAATCGTCTGTCTTTCCCTTTGGTTGAACTTTGCAGTAAACGGCTACATGTGGATACGTGAACTTCGGAAACGTTTTCCGAGCCTCACAGACGGTATCAAGCTGCACGTTGACAATGAGCAATAGGCGGACACCAAACAGTGGGTTGACAACAAGCAGTTGGTCAATGCAGTGAGGATTGGGTTTGGTCAGGTTTGGTTTGCATGAATTGAGAAACAAAAAACGGCCGTATTCCCCATTGCAACGCACCCTCGGGTGCAACTCATTAGCCAATTCAACCGAAAAGATGCATATTTCGCAACAATGGAATAAGGAATCAGCGCTGTAAATGGAAATGAAATTTTCACAACACAAATCTGTCCATTGAATTGGTTATTGAATGGCACCTGAGGGCGAGTTGCAATGGGGAATTCGGCCGAAAGAAAGGCAAAACGTTGGTAAAACAGGTTCCGGATGTTGTTTAGAGCTGCTGATTGCGAGGTTTTTCACTCCCTTTCGGAGCTGTTTCACAGATTTTGGGGTATGCACTCTTTCGAATGAAATGGGATCAGTTTTCCAACTCCAAGTAGGCATATGAAATGCCGACAACTTGAGCCAAACATCCAATTCTTGCGGGAAAAACAGCGCAAGTAGGTAATGCAACAAGCTGACCATGACAAAATCAACCACGTTTTCGGTGCGCCATCCTTCCATGGCTGCAAGGAATGGAGTTCTTTTTGTTTTTGCTCACGGGTTGCCCTGTCCTGTCATCTTATTGCTTGTCAAGCGCTTTTGACAGTTGCCTTGACAGCTGATCGGTCATTGTTTGCCATTTTGGGTCAATTTTTCATCATCTTTTGAAAGTTTTCTTTTTGAAAATCGTGAATTTCAGTAACAGTGTCAGCATGTTTACGAGAGGCCAAGCCCGCCCCATTGCTGATTCTCAACTTCCGCACTCTTCCGGCGTCACTGTTGACGCCGGAAGCGCACACCGGCGTCACTGTTGCCCAGTAGCGCACACCTCGTGGCTTGCACCGGTTCCCATCAGAACACCGAAGTTAAGCAACGTTGGGCCTGGATGATGCTTGGATGGGAGACCACCCTTGTACCCCAGTTTGTGCTGCTGGAAGGGGGCTGTGGCCAAGTCCCTCGTCTCCTTCGGATGAGACGTTAAGCAGGAGGTCCCGTGTGCAGCATCACACTGTGCACGTTAAAGAACACCTAGCTCCAAGTCCAAGATAGTGGCTTGGCAGGTTACACAGGTTGTTACACAGGTTACACAGGTGGTTACGCAGGTTGTCCGAACCTCGTGGCGCAGTGGTTAGCGCATTGGACTCCCACCCAGGTGGACCGAGTTCGATTCCCCGTCGGGGCACGAAATTTACTGTGGCACAAATGGTGCATCCTCCCTGGGCGAGGCACAGTAAATGAGGTCGGAAAGAGAGACTTAGTGGCCAGTCTCTTAGTCCTTCGGATGGGACTTTAAGAAGGAGGTCCCGTGTACAGTATCACACTGCGCACGTTAAAGAACACCTAGCTCCAAGTCCAAGACAGTGGCTTGGCAGGTTACACAACAGAGAAGCCACATCTCACAAGTCGCACATCACTGCTCTGCAGAGCATGACTCTCTCCGGGAAACCTGCGGGTTGGCGTGTATACGCCGGAAAACTGGTCCGAGTCGTTTCAGTTGAATGCAGAGCAGAATTGGGCTACGATTATGGGGCATCGTTCTCCTTGCGAGCCCAAGGTGTGTGCAACAAGGTAAAAGGTCGGACCACCAGCCGAATGGCTATCAGTCCATATGACTCCACGATGATGATGATGACACAACAGAGAAGCCACATCTCACAAGCCACACATCACTGCTCTGCAGAGCATGACTCTCTCCAGGAAAACCTGCGGGTTGGCGTGTATACGCCGTAAAACTGGTCCGAGTCGTTTCAGTTGAATGCAGAGCAGAAATGGGCTACGATTATGGGGCATAGTTCTCCTTTTAGATTAGAGACCAAGGTGTGTG